>PVKM010044208.1:0-12307 GCA_004027735.1 Carollia perspicillata | reverse complement strand
ATGTGGGGTAATCTGAACATTGAGATAAATAATGATTATGATGGAAGTTTGTTGATGTGGAACCCACTGACAAACTAATTGAAAATGATGTGGATAAACTAACAGTAATTAATAAATAAAGCAGGAATGCAGTAGTTGGAGAACATGTTCTACTCAAGAAAGTACTGTTAATGCCCTGATAAATAGCATCCTTTTCCTGGACTGCAGGAATGAGAACTATCCAAGTATGCACACTTGCTGCTAACTTACCAAGAGCTTCAGCATCACTTCTAACTCTAATAATGGTAACCATAGCACACTTAGTGAGAATAACAGGTATAAAGCTTAGTTCAGAAATTCAAGGTAGTCAAAAAATAATTCATTTCCTTCCTTTCTTCCTTCCTTCCTTCCTTCCTTCCTTCCTTCCTTCCTTCCTTCCTTCCTTCCTTCCCTCTTCCTCCCTTCCTTCCTTCTTTCCTTCCTCTCTAATCAATGAAAGGGAAAGTTTATTGAGGACCCAGGTGACAGGGTTCAGGCAGAAAGCTATCCTGTGGGCCCAAGGAAGTGGTGGAGGGGTCTTATTTAACCTTCTTGGGACACAGGTTGTTGGTGTGGCCCCACTTTTTCTTGTGGCTGTTGACAGCACTGAGGTGCAGGCAGGCATACCAGTTGTGGCAGATCATCCTTCCACAGTTGTACTTCTGGGTGGGTTGGTGTGGGGAGGGCTCAATGATGCTACCCCACAGATGAAACACAAGTGCAGGGTGGGCTCTTTCTGAATGTTGTAGTCTGAGAGAGTACAGCACTTCTCCAACTGTTTGCCTGCAAAAATCAGACACTGCTGGTCAGGCAGGATGCCTTCCTTGTCTTGGATTTTAGCTTTGGGATTCTCAATAGTGTCACTGGGCTCAACCTTGAGGATGATGGTCTTGACAGTCAGGGTCTTCATCAAGATCTGCACCTCTGCGTCTGCTGGAGAAGCTGCATGGACACCACCAGCGACTCACTCCCCAGCCTCTCTGAGAAGCTAACAAAGTTCTTTAGTTCTTTATATCAAACTAAATCTTTCAACCCTCCAGCCTCCTGGCTGGAGGCAAATTAAATTTCCATTGTTATTAAGTCCTCTCTCCTTTCTCTCCAGATTTTCAACAGAATTCAGAAAAAATACAAATGGGGCAGTGAACTTGCAAGTCTACTCTCCTGGGTTTTGTGTCCTCTTTGTTATCTCCATTTTCCAAACCAATCATGGTCTCTTTAAGCTTCTGCTTCCTTGGGGTTAGGAGCCTGGTAGTTAGGGTCCAACCTCCCTAACTCTTCCTAAATCTCAACACTCTTCACAGGGAGCAAAGTCGAAAGGCTGGAAGAACCCTCATTCTGCCTTGCTTTTGCCTCTAAGATGCTCCTCTTCCCATTGGTGTCTTCAGAGGATGAGAGCATGATTTATCTGATGAGTTCTGGTTTTTAGAAAAATAAAGATCAAAAGGTAAAGCATCTTATGAGTAATTTTATTCTTGGTATAGTAGCCCTGAACTTCCTCTGAGGCACAGGATTAATTATGGAGCTGAGGGGGCACAAAGGTCCTACCCAACTTAGTGGAATGGGAGGGGTGATGTGTGGGAAGTTGGAAGAGACACCCCAATAAGTCACATTGTCATCATAGTTTATGTATAAGTGACCCTGTGTTGTTCATAAAATGAAAACCAATGATTTGTGCATTAATCATTCATAAGAATCAAGAGAGAACTTGTGTTTTTAGATTAGTTTTAGGTTTATCAGGGGAATTTTGTAGTCCACTAATCCTTTTTTAAAGATTTTATTTATTTATTTTTAAAAGAGGGGAAAGGAGTGAGAAAGAGATAGAGAGAAATATTGATGTGAGATAGAAACATCAATTGGTTTCCTCTTGTCTCTGTCCACACCAAGGACAAAACCCCAAACCCAGGCATGTGCCCCCAACCAGGAATAGAACTGGCAACCTTTTGCTTTGCAGAATAATGTGCAACCAACTGAGCCACACTGGTAAGGGCCACCAATCCTTCTTCAAGCATCCTGACCTGGTCCAAACTCCCATCATGTAGGACATACATGTCACTTAGCTCCTGCTCCATTGTGTCCAGGCACAGGAAACAGCTGTTCACTGGGACAAATGATGTCTTTTATAAACAGCTCCAATTTAAGGCAAATTCTGCCTCTTTAACTTCTTTTTAGTGATTCATCTTTCATCCTTTGTTGCTGCCCTGAATTTGTCTAGTTTACTAGCAGTGGTTTCAGGGACATAATTTGAAAGTTTTCACAGATCCCTGGGGAATAATCTGCCTGGGTCTGGAATCTTAAACTCATTTAAAGCAAATAGATCTTATCTTTACTCCTCCTCTGTCCAGAACTTTGTACACTCTTAAGGATGTCTGTTCTCCACATTCCATTAAAAATTTTTATTAAAAAAGTGAAATTGAAATTATGTAGCTCTCCTTTTCTCTTTCATTGTTTAAATTTATTTGTCATTATAAAAACAATGAAAATTCATAGTTTTTTTTTTAATAGTGAAAAAAGGTAGACCATGAGAAGAAAAAGTTACCCATAAACTCAACACCCAGATCTCTCTCTCTCTCTTTTTAAATAAATGAGTATAAGCATGATTATATATTTAGCAAATATCCCACTGGCTGTACTGTTTTGAACTTGCTTTCTTCACTTAACAAATTTGTCTTGAAAAAGCCTGCATTCTCACATTATTCTTTTATTGTTATACCACATTATGAAGCAGTGAGTTATTTCTTGGTGATTCTTTTAATTTCAAATATATCTATTTTTTAAGCTCCTGAATATTTTGTTCTTTGGGTTCCTGGTGCTACTTTTTTGTTCCATAACTTTCACTGACTTGATTCCATATACATCCTTCTGTTTTGTGTACACAGTCACTTATAATCCATCCATATTGGCATCACTCATTCCTACAACCTGAGTTTCTTTAGATATCTTCCCATTTTTTTCTCAGGAAAAAAAACAATCATTGGTGATTGCTTGTTCAGAATTTTGCTTTTGGTAAGCCTTTATCCCTCTTGAGCAACTAGGTGGTTAGAACCTCTAGGTTTGGAATCAGATCTATTTCTTCCATCTGGACATTTTTGACATCTGTTTTCGTAAAATCTAGGGTATGAAGTTGACTGAGCCCAGAGCAGAGAATCCAATGCAGACTTGGCCAGGTCCATCCTGACCCTTTCAGACAATTTGTTGCTCTGTTTACCCCTGTGCCCTAACATCACACACAGGCTAAGACCCTGCATTCAGTGGTTGATCTATGAACCATCCGTGGCCCTATGACCAGTCAGTTAGTCTTAATTGGAAACATCTGGTCAAAACAAGCCTGTAGATTCTTTTTCCTGGGAAGATGGAATAGGGAAGCAGAGACTCTCAGTCTCTTCCAGACACTTGCATGGGAAATGGTAGGAAGCAGAGCCTGCAATAGCCACATCTGGCCCACTGCATGCAGATGGCTGAGAAACCTGGTTTTCAGAGAGAACAGAGCAGGCACAGGGAAGGAAGCAGATATACTATGGCAGGCATAATTGTTGCCCTGCCAAAATCCCTTTGGGTTCTTTCAGCAGCTCTGTGCATGCCACTGCCAGCTTCTGCAAGCCTTGTTACTCACCACCCTCACCAGTGACTTTCTGAGGATTGATCTTGGATGCCAAAGCCACCCAACCATATGGAGAACTAGAAAACTTGGGAGTTTTGTGCCCTTCCACCCCTCTTTCCACAGGTTATAATCATCAACTGATCAATATCCAAGTACAAAAGTCCAGGTCCATTGATTAAGGTAGAACAAACCCTGAGGTCTAATTTATACCCCTGACCTCATTTCCCAGCAACTAAGTTCCTCCAGGAGCATCTCACTTACACCTAAACCCTTGGTGGTTGGAACAGTCTGATGCAGAACAAATGGGAAACTGGGCAGCCCAGAAAAACAGATAGTGTCCTCGGGTCTGAGAGATGGCTAGTTTCCGGTATGGGTCCTTTATGAGACCCAAAGGTTTTCCTTCTGTTGGTTGTGGGGGCTGCTCCTGAATCTTTAGCTCACTTTCCCCTTTGGATTAAGTTTGAACCAGTCATTTTCTCTGACTTGTTGTTGCCTTAAATACCTTCCTCATGTACTCAGCATTCACTCTCTGCTGGAACAGTCACTGTCCTCCAGATGTCCCAAGCTTTCACTTTGATTGATTATTTATTTCAAATTAATCAGCATTTGGGAGATGAAATTAATAGCGAGACAAGTTTAGAATTTATAAGAGGCTCTGCTTTTACTGAAAAGTGGCTTCCAGCACAATTTCTAGAACTTTAAGTCACTCATCACAACTATTTTTGGCCTTATGCTTTTATATTTGTTTCTAGACCTTGAAAAGCTAAATATATATTTATTATGACATAAATATACACATTCAATATATGTAAATAGTATATATCAATATTTATAAATGCATATCACTTTTGTCTAGAACAAAATTTTACTGTACTTAACAACTTTAAAAATATTATTTTAGATGACTACCAATCAAGATGGCAGCATAGGGAGACATAGCTTGCCTCTTCACACAACCACATCAAAATTATGACTAAAATATAGAACAACCATCACTCAGAAATGTCAGAGATCAAGCTGAATGACAATCTGACAACTACAAAATGGAGTTGAATGGAAGTCTGATAACTGTAGAATTAAAGAAGCCACATCCATCCAGACTGGTAAGAGAGGCACAGACATGGAATGGGCTGGTCCCACACCCACACAGATAAAAATTCTGGAGGGATATCTTGGGAGCAAGGAATCCCAGACCCACACCAGGTCCCCCAGCTCAGGGTTCCAGTGCCAGGAAGATAAGTTCCCACAACTTCTGGCTGCAAAAACCAGTGGGCATTGAGTCAGTGGAAGAAACTGCTGGAGTTGTAGCAATTCCTCTTAAAGAATCCACACCCAGGTTCTTTAATAGGAACTACTCAGATTCAGATTCACTCCCTCTGAACTCCAGCACTGCAGTAGCAGCTTGAAAGGCACCAGTGGCACGTAGGGAGAAACTTAAGTGCCTGACATCAAGGTGAGCAGAGGCCATTGTCCCTTTACTAAATCCTCCCCTGACAGAGCTGGCAAGCAGGTGCCATATCTGAGACTCCATCAACCTGGCTAACACTGTTTGACTCACCTTGGAGATCCCTAGAAGCTCTGCTCCACCCAACTTATTGGCCCACCAAAACTGCTTTTCCATAAAAATGGAGGGTATTGGCTCCTAAATCCTATCAAACAAGCAATAGCTGGCTTCAGTGAGCCCTAGTGACAGCCAGATTAGATTCATAGCTTGGCTTTCCCTGGGAATCTTCAAGCCAAGCACGAGCAGCTGCCATCTCCATTGGCAGCTCAGGCAGGGTGCCCCGGGCAAAACACAGATAGTTTCCTGTGTTACTAACCTTGGCTAACCTTGGCCTGCACCATCTAAGAAACCCCAGGGCCAGTGTACCCAGTGGACAACTACAGGCCACATTGGAGTACCACCTCCCTGCCCCTGCACAGCTGATCCTCCACGGAGAGCAGAGGTTGGTGGTCAGTGGTTACAGTCAATCCTTGTAAGCTGACTGGCCTGGGTAAATCCCTTCCATTGATCTGCCAATAGCAATGAGGCTCAACTGTAAGAGAAGAGCGTACTCAGCCCACATGAAGGGCACACCTCGAGTACCCAGCTTGGGTGATAGGTAAGGCTGTGGTACTGGACCCCTCAGAACACATACTACATTAGGGCATACTATGAAGACATGGAGTCAAAACAGCTGTACCTAACACATAGAAACAAACACAGGGAGGCTTCCAAAACCTGAAGGCAAAGAAACATGGCCTAAATGAAAGAACAGATCAAAACCCCAGAAAAAGAGTTAAATGAAATGCAGATAAGCAATCTAGCATATGCAGAGTTCAAAACACTGTTTATAAGGATGCTCAAGGAACTTAGCGAGGGCCTCAGCAGCATAAAAAAGACCCAGTCAGAAATGAAGGATACACTAATTGGAATAAAGAACAATTTACAGCAAGGGTGCCCAAACTTTTGGCGTCTCTGAGCCACATTAGAAGAAGAGTTGTCTTGGGCCATACACGAAAGCTGATGAGGAAAAAAAAGTTCTGCACATAGTTTTTGTGATATCTGCCACCACAGACAAGCAAAGAAGTTCTTACGTAATAGCCCTAATTATGCAGCTGTCTTTTTGATAATCTTTTATTTACTTATTTAAAAATATTTATTTATTTATTTTTAGAAAGGAGGAAGGGAGGGAGAGAAGGAGAGGGACATCTATGTGTGGTTGCCTCTCGCCTGCCACCTACTGGGGACCTGGCCCTGCAACCCAGGCATGTGCCCTGACTGGAAATCCAACCAGTGACCCTTTGGTGTGCAGGCCTGTGATCAATTCACTGAGCTACACCAGCCAGGGCTCAATAATCTTTTGAAATCATCGAGCAGGTCCCAAGTTTGTGATCACTAACATAGAAAATATACATATCTAAGTAATAAAACATCATTGATGTTTTAATATTTTTATTATAAAAATAAAAGAAAAGAGGACAACATAAAACTAGTGGAATATTTGACATTGCATGTGAGAAACTAGTGCATCAATATCTGGTTTGATAGAAGTATTTGCAATTCTCAGTGAGTTTTCAAGGTGCTCATCAGATATTTTGTTTCTAATTTTACTCTTAATGTAATGGGGTGCTGAGCTAGAGGTTCCCCCAAATGCAGAAAACTCTGATGGCTATCATTTGGGAAATAAGGGAAATGAAGCAGGGCTATTGAAAGCTACTTTTCATATCTGAAGAACTTGGTCAGTGTTTTAATAACATTAAAAAGCTCTGCCAGTGCTCAGAGACAGGGAGGTGGGTATGACTCTAACCCATGATGTGATGTAGCCAGAGGGGCTTCCTGTGCCTTGTGAGAGCAGCTTGAAAGCAGCTTCTGTGTCAGGTGGCCACGTTTGCCAGGACTAACAATGGTAGCCAAGAAAGGTAGACTACTGACAAGTGTAACCCAGTGTGAGAGGAGTCGGAAATGGGGTCATGGAGGAAAATACATGCTGGGATTTAAAACATAGGTGTGGCTGCCATGCTGGGACTTTACCACATGGTTTGGGAGCAGAGAGCTGGCTCTCTTGACCACATAGCTTAGAAAGCAGTAAAGCAGGATGGAGCAGCTGAGCAGAGCTCTCTCTCTCGGCCACACGATTTGAAAGAATGCAGAAGGACTCCCACCAGCCCACCGTGAAGATGCGGTTTTGGATTAAGAATGGGAGTATAGCTGAGCTACAGACTTCTATTTCTTTTCCTAAGATATGGTACCCCTGGCCGGCCTGGTTTGGCAATGGGAGGCAAGACTGTGTGTGTGTGTGGGTGAGTGGGTGTTTTACAGGGACTTTGGGATTTAATGGCAACATTCTGCCAGTACTCTAAACCTGTATAACTTTTAATAAAATAATTCCCTTCCTTTTTACCAAACTCTGGCATTGAAAGCCACAACTCTCACCAGCAGTAGGCAAAAAGAACCATAGGGTAACAAGACCCCCAGGGGCAGGGAGATGTTTCTGTAATATTAATGTGTCTCATTCTTGAAAATAGATGCTCATGAATATAGGTGCTGCCAAATAGCCATGACTTGAATAAGGCATGATTGTGAAGTAAGGGATATTTGTCTTTGGGAAGATAGGACCTATAAAAGTCCAATGGAGACATGATCAAATCTTTCTTTAAGTTCAATGTCAGATTGCAGCTCTATGTATTCCATTTGAAAATTGACAGGTAACATATTTATGTCAACTGAAAATGGAATCACAAATATAGCAAAATATTGATTATTTTCCCAGAAATCTTGAAATCTGTTTTAAAATTCTTGTATAAAATCGAAAAGCAAGGCTGAATATTTTTCACTGTTCACAGGACTGTGTTTAGCCAGTGTGTTGAAATGCATAAAATTGCTTGCTTTAATTTAAGCTTGCCATAATTTCAGTTTCATTTGGAATGCTGTTATTGTTTGAAACATGGTATTGATGAGTTGGTTTTCACTTTGAAGATGCATGTTTAACTAATTTAAATGAGTGGTTAAATCCACTGAAATGCTAAATTTTTAAGCTAGTTTTTATCATTAAGTTTCAGCACAAATTTGTTTTTGGATACCATAAACGACTTGATAACATGTTGCAAATCATAAAATCTTTTCAGCATCTGGCCTCAATTTAGCCATCTTACTTCCCAAAAGTAAACATTGTTGCCACAGTTGGCATCAATACTTCCAAGAAATTCCTAAAATTGGCCATGAGTCAATCCCTTGGCTCTTATGAAATACAGTCTTGATGGTTTGCATGTTGTTAATCATTTTTAAAGCTTTTGTGCATAAACTTTCTTGATGTACTATGCAATGATATTTCATCAAACATGAGTTTTGGGTGGCAATTGCATCACTTTCTATTAATTTTACAAGTCCCTCTCTTTTCCCTGCCATTGCTGGGGCAACATCAGTAACTACCAGATATGTTGACAATGGGCAAAGAAAATCACATTAATATATTATTTACTGCCTCCTATAAATCTCTTGATTTAGTTGTGTCTTTTAATGGCACTAAAGAAGCCATTTCTTCAGTGATATTATATTGTCACCAATACCTCTAATAAAAATGGCAAATTGAGCCATACCTATAGCATCAGTACTATATCACCCATCGCCAAAGCATAAAATTTAAAATTAGCAGCTTTACTCTTCAAACTTTTTTCAACTGATTTTCCAATTTCTTCAGTTCACCTGGCTATATAGTCTGGTGAGACAAACTGATTTTAGAAATATCCTCCCTTTTTTCAGGGCAAATTATATCTGCCACATTTTCTGTGCATTGCTTAATAAGCTCACCATCAATAAATGGTTTTAATTTTGTTGCTATTAAACATACTAACACATAGCTAGCTTTTACAATGGAATCTGCCTGAGTTGTAACTTTTTGAAAAATTTTTTCTTGAGAAGACTGACTTATTTTCAGTTCTGCTGTTTTTGTCCTTATGACACACTTTTTCATACACATTGAATTTGGCAGCATGTTTTTGTATATAATGCCTTTTCAAGTTATAGTCTTTGTAAACTTGCACAAGTTCTCTACAGATTAAATAGAGTGCCTTACTATTTGCCTAGACAAAAAGGTAGTCATCTGTTCACTTTTCACTAAACAATCTTCCTTCGTCTGTAATTTTTCTGTTTTGGAGTTTTTTTCTTTTGAGACATTGTAGAAGCCATGCTGGGATTAAAAATATAATAATAGATAAGGAACTTTTATTTGCTTTTCTTATTAAAATTAACTGACAGGAAAATAGAAAGCGAGGATTTGGCCTTTTCACAGCCCTCTTGTCTGCCGATGCAGGGCAAGGTGGAGGACTGATTGTAGTGGCGTGCCACACATGGCCTGCCACTTCACACTGAGGTGTGAAGTACCATTAATAATCAAATAAAAATGCTTATCTGACCTATAAATAACTTATTAAGCATGGGGTTGTAAAGCACCTAATGTTGCAATGGTTGGTTGAAATATGATTGATAATCACTTCTTCGCTAAATCACTATAAGCACATGTAACATCTGATGGTGTCAATTCTACTGTCAGAACTTGGAATATAACTCGCTGGAAGCCACACACCACTATGAAACTGAAGCCACACATATGTACAAATAGAAATAACATACATATGTTTATTTTATGTGACATAATCACACATAAAATCTCATAATGTTTTAAGTAAATTTATGATTTTGTGTTGGGCTGCATTCATACCCATCCTGAGCCACATGTGGCCTGTGGGCCATGAGTTGGACAGCCCTGATTTACAGGGAAACAACAGTAGAGTGGATGAAGCTGACAATCAAATCAATGATTTGGAACATAAGGAAGCAAAAAACAACCACACAGAACAACAAGAAGAAAAAAGAATCCAAAAAATGAGGATAGTATAAATAGCCTCTCTGACAACTTTAAGATGCCCAACATTCGCATTATAGGGGTACCAGAAAGAGAAGAGAAAGAGTAGGCAATTGGAATTCTATCTGAGAAAACAGTGAAAGAAAACATCCCTAATTTGGTGAAGGAAATAGACATGCAAGTCCAAGAAGCACAGAAAGTACCAATAATGATGGATACTAAGAGGCCATCTCCAAGACACATCATAATTAAAAGGCCAAAGGTCAAAGATAAATAGAGAGTCTTAAAAGCAGTAAGAGAAAAGAAGTTATTTATCAGATGGTTGCCAGGTGGAAAGGGGAAGGGGGAGAATGGGTGAAGAGGTGAGGGGATTAAGAAGTACAAATAGATAGTTACGGAATAACAATGGGGATGTAAAGTACAGTATAGGAAATGGAGTAGCCAAAGAACTTATACACATGACCCATGGACGTAAACAATGGTGGGGGGATTGCTTGAGGGAGTAGGGGATGCTGGGTGCAGGAGGTCAGAGGGAGAAAAATCAGGAAAACTGTAACAGCATAATCAATAAAATATAATAAAAAAAATAAAAAACAGCGATGAAAAAATATTTTAATGGACAGTTCATGTCCTTTGCCCTTTTATACAAAAGTCTATTTATAGAATGAAAAAAACAGGCTCATGTTCCTCATTTGGTGTTTATGTTTATTCTACTATAGCCTGCCTAACAAAGTTTTTGTTTCTGACACACAGTTTCTTTCATTTTTTTTTTAAAGTTTGTGCCTAAAAGCCAGGGACTTATTTGTATATTAGTTACCAAGTTCCTCTTGGGTGTGACAAAAAGCAATATCAATCAATTGACTTTTCGGTCAATGCACTGTTTCCATTGTATTGAGAACCCATTATACAACAATGTAAAGATATAGAAAATCAGGAAGAAGAGTGGGGATTACTGTGGACCTAGCAGAAGCCATGTCTCCGTCAAGTCACCACCCCACCTGGGTTTCACTGTGCTCCTTAATAAAATAATGATGTGGACGTAAAAGACCTCAACAGTCCCTTACAATGCTTAAAAAGGAAATATTGGAAGGAAATGTTAGCTACATATTGATTTGAAGAAGCACAGGACTGGTACTAGGTCTCATTCCTCATTCAATGCTTGTCTTTTTTCCATTATCTTTAAGATCTTGTTTTTTTTTTAAATTTTGCTTTCTGTCCAAACACCTCCTTGGTTTTCAGTCATTCTTTTGACACCCCAATCACTTTAGACACATATGAGCAATACTTAGGGACTCCAAACATTTTCATCTGGCACTATCACAGGTCACTGGACTTGATTTTATTGAATGCTGATTGCAAATCTAGAGGGCCTTTTGCACAACACTGTACATAATATTTCAGTAAATCCTTGCTAAGTGGCTGGATCAAAGAAGTCAGAGAGGGTATATAGAAATCCCTTCGAGACTTATGGCCAAAGTGGAGGTGTAGGTAGATACATTTTTCCTTCTTGTGTAACCAGAAGAAGGACAACAACAAATTTCAAAACAAAAACCCACCAGAACTGACAGAAAATTGAACTGTATGGAAGTCTGACAACTAAGGAGTTAAAGAAGAAGCATTCATCCAGACTGGTAGGAGGGGTAGAGACAGGCAGCCTGGGAGGAGAGGACACATGGCAAGGCAGCAGCTGGCAGTCCCACATTTTCATGTGGATAAACCAGGAGGAACAACTGGGGAGTGAGACAGACCACCCAACCCAGGCTTCCAGTGCTAGGAAGATAAGTCCCTATAACCTCTGGCTATAAAACCAGTGGGGGTTGGGATAGTGGAAGAAACTGTAGGATTCTCAAGAGTCTCTGTTTAAAGGGTCCACAGTGTACTTAGGGCTTAGCAGACTCACTCTCTCTGGGGTCCAGTACCAGAGCAGCAGCTGAAAGGGCACTAATGGCATGCAAGGGGAAACTGAAGTGTCTGGTATTAGGGAGAATGCTGGGGGACGGTTTCCATCCAGCCAAAACTCCAGAGTCCAGGAAGCAGCATTGTCCTCTTTCTGAGTCTTGCCTTACGCAGAGCCATAGAGCACTTGCACCATATGGGAGGCTCCATGAACCTGGTTCACATGGGTTGCCCTGCCCTGGAGATTTCCCAAGTCTCCACCCCAACCAACTTACCAGTGCACTTATCTATCATAGGCCACACTACTAAGACAGGGAGTCAAAGCAGCTTTACCTAATACATGGAAACAAACAGGGAGGCTACCAAAGTGAGGAGACAAAGAAATTTGGCCCAAATGAAAAAACAGAACAAAACTCTAAACAAAATAGAAATAAGCAATCAATCAAATTCA
>PVKM010044207.1:0-12296 GCA_004027735.1 Carollia perspicillata | reverse complement strand
GCTGACTTAAGCACACATCTAGAGACCCTCCGTCCTCCCGCAAGACCAAGGAGCCGACGAGAAACACGGGGACGACGAGAAACACTCAAAGCCTGGTGCTCTGGCGGAGCAACCCCATGAGGTCCCCGCCCAACACCCAAATCACTTTTCTGACCCCAGGCCTGACCTTGGTAACAAGGTATGGAAGAGGAACCGCCCATCAACTCCAGACCTGAAAGTCTAGAACGCCACTGTGTGGTCACACAGGGACGTGACAGGACACGGACAGACAGGAAAGGAAGTCCAGGTAAGCAGGGGGCTCAGGGGAAGGGGAACAAGGCAGCGGGGAGGGCCCACAATCCCCGAAATAAAAGGCAGAAACACAGGAGGCAGACGCCGGGATCGGAAGGGAGGCTGTGGGAGGGGGCGTGGTGACGGTGCAGGGGGCGCAGGACAGGGCGGCCTCGCCTGAGGAGCTCAGTGCGCAGTCAGTCCTGCAGACGACGACTCAGGGACAGAGGTTCAGGCAGAGGGAACAAACAGCAAGTGCAAAGGCCCCGAGATGGGTGTGGGCCGGCGTCTGAGGAGCCACAGGGAACAGGCCTGTGTGTGCTAGGGTACAGCGGGGGCAGGCTGAGCGGCAGAGGCCCTGTGGCTTCTTACTTGGAGACTGGAAGACCCCTGTGGGTCCGAAGGTTTAGGTTTCTCAGTACTCAAGCAGAAAGGCCTCGAAGAAGGGCCTGCCTCATTTCTGCGTGACTCCCCCAAGGCTCCTTCACCCTGACTGCAGAGTCGCATGTTCAACTGCTGGGCTGAACGCTCCGACACGCTGCCCCTACCGGAGCTAACTCGGAGCCCATCACCACTCAGAAGTGTGCTGCTCTGTATAAATCAACAACCCCGAGAAAGGAAACCTGCTGCTTACGTTAACTCTGAACAGGTCACGCAGAACTTAAACACGTGTTATTTCTTACAGCTTAATACCAAGTCTCATACACCTGTCTCTGTTTCTGCGAGTGGCCAGAACCAGCTCCCGGTCGCCTGCACCTCTGGCTGGGGTGCGCCCCGCCTCGCTCTCCTCCTGCTCCCACACTCCTGACTGTCGAACTTGACCCTGGCCCCGGTCCTGCAGCCACGTATGGGACATTGCTGGAAGCACACAGCGTGGCTGGGTTACTCCCTAGTGACAGTCAGAACAGACAGACAACTGTCAGGACCCACCCACACAAAGAAAATCTACTGTTGGAAAGCCCAGCCTTGCCTTCAGGACCTTACTTTTTTAAAAGAGAGATGAACTGCGAGTACATCTCATACACGAATTCTCAGCACTGAAACCGATTCCGAAGCCCTACCAGATGGAATCTCCCGCGGGGTCCCACAAGCACAGTGGGACAGCGACACAAGGGGCAGAGCGAGCGGAGCCGGGAAACGGCCGCCGCAGGGGAAGCGCGGCCATCCTGCGCCCTGCTGAAGGGCCGCAGTGTCTCTGCCCGGACTGCGGGGAGCCCAAGGCCGCTGAGTAGTAGCCGAGAACCGGGAACAGCGACAGCGTTAGCACTGTCACTGGTCCACTGCTTTTGTTTTGAGACCCACTGACTTTTTTCTTTACTTTGTAGGGGGAAAAAGTGAACAGCCTAATCCCATTTACAAGAAAGCAGAACACACACCTGTGTGAGTGCGCACGCACGCACGCGCCAGTGTGCAAGGGCTCAAGTGCACAGCAGAGGCGGGGAGAGAGCCGTAGGAGCCGGGCCGGACCCTGACGCTGGGCGGAGGCTGCAGGGGAAGGACCCTCTGCGCGGCACCGCAGAAGTTCCGGGTTGTTTAATCTGCTTTGTGTGTTTACGATCAAGCGCGTACTTTTAATTTTAAATATAAAAAAATAAACTGTAATGACTAATCCAGTTTGAAAAACCAATGATCTAATCAAAAAACAAAAAGAATGCAAAGTTCTATTCATTAATAAAAAAATAAAATACGCCACTCTTCCTTACATGGCTAATTAAATTAGGCGTGTCTAAAATAAGACAGAAATGGAAGAATAAAGGTGGGACTCCTCTCCCTCCACAAGTCAGGCGTGACCAACCCCAGCAGCAGCCGGGTGTGCCGTCTAAGTGTGCGGGCTGTGTCGTGGAACTGGACGTGAAACACCCATTCACACGGCATTTTCCCAGTCTATTTACAACAGTGCCAATAGTAACAAAGGAAGCCTACGCTGCACAAAAGGTCAACCACACCAGTATACCAGCATAACCCTTAAAACTTCCCAACGTGCTCAGGCTGATCCTGTTTCGAAGCACTGATGTCGGGACACCCTCCCGGGACCGCCATCTGGGCACGGGGCGTCAGCCTTGCTGTTCCCTGGAATCCGAGGAACGCCGAGCAGCAGACGGCAGCTTCCTCCTGCTGTGCAGCGCTGTTAGCAACCGTCACGCAATCTCCCCCTTTCTCGTGCCTCCTGCCCTGCACTTCCTGGCCTGACGATGCACCGGAGTCCTGCAGTCAAGGCCGACGCGCAGGCGCACCCCCTGCCGCCCCGGCACCAGGAATCCAGTTCCGCCTTGGAACAAAAGCAGGTGAATAAATGGGGCGGAGGCAGTGTCGGCATGTCGGGGGAGGCAGGGGCACGGGAAGGAGTTGCGGAGCTTTACGCAAGTGGAACACAGTCAGCAAAGGAGCACAGAAGAAAGCAAGAGAGAAGAAAGCCGCCTCCCCCCAATAAATCAGTATTTTAAGAAGAATAAGAAAAAAGAAACTTGGTTTAGTCTGTGGTTCAATAAGATAAGAAAATGAATGTTTAGGCTGGAATTATGGCCTAGCGAATAAATGCAGTTCACTGTGGTTTTCAGAAGTGATGTAAGATTCCCGGCTTTGGGGATTAAGTAAACACAGCAAAGAAAGGGAGAGACCAGCTCCTGCGTGCAGGCAGCGGGAGGGGCGCCTGCTCCCCCGCAGGAGGCGATCAGGGAGGGGAGGGTCGGCAGGGGGAATGTCCACTCCCGAGCTGAACCACGGCAGCGCCCCCCGACCAGGCCCGACGCAGAGGAGGGCATTACCAGGCCGTTGGTGTGATTGCACATGTCCCACAAGGGAATCAGCGCCAGGGTCACCCGGGAGCCGTCCTCCGTGGGAATCTGGTTTTGCCGTGTCATCACCGAAGAGACTGCCCACCTGCAACGACCAGAAAAGAGGTGACCAACTCGACCGGAAACAGAGATCTGGCCGCTCTGGCACCGTCGAACCCTTCCCCTAATGTGATGGCTCATCGCCTTTTACCACTGAGTCTAGGTGGGGGGTGGGGCGGGGGTAGGCGAAGGAAGAGGAGCCCCCGCGAACCAGGAGTGAGCAACTGAAGGACCATGCTCCTGCGAAGTCACAGGGCTGGATGGAGGGACCCGGAAAGGAGGGCCATGAACAGAGCTCTCCCAGCCTGCCTGGGTCTCTGCTGCCACCAGGGCCCCCTCCCCTGAGCCAGCCCACCCTCTTTGCCCAGTGCTGACTCTGCACCTATTTTAAGCCTCAGTGAAAACAATGCAACTCCTTTCTGATCAGAAATTCTTTGAAGAACGCTACAAAATGTGGAGGGTTATTTCTTATTACATTGTACAGTGAATTAAATCTTTTGTTTGAAATAAAGTCCCCCTTTAAAAAGACTAATGCGTTCTTTCTACAAAGAAGGAAAACCCTCCTGACTACCCACACTGATGCTAACCTCCAGCACCACGTGGCTGCCCCACGCAGTCCCCACCACTCCAGGTGTGTGGCTGCGGCAATGCTGACACCTACCCCGGCTGCCCACTGACTTCTGACACATGGCCTTTGTCTCAGGTTTTAAAAATGGTCACAGGGGTCACTTCTTACCGAAGCATTTCTCACTTCCAAGACCCCAGATTCACTTAGCAACCGCCCCCCGACACACGAATACACACAACACCCCCCAACACACCAACCTGTAGTCCTCATAAGTGAAAGAATCCTTCAAGGGCAGTTTGTTGGCATGAGGGTGGGTCTGGGAAGTAGACGTTTTAGAAAGCAGGGGTGAGAAGAGAAAAAGGGAAAACAGAAATCAGTCAGCAGAATTTCATTACCGAGCTGCCTAACAGATCCTAACAAGAGCCAAATGAAGCGGGAGGCGTCCCGCCGCGCTGCGGAGGGATCATCACGCTATTACGCTCTCATACATCACTGTCAACTTAATTTGTTGTGCCCAGCAGCCGCCATAAATCTGCTTCTTCCTCTTCCTTCCCCTTTCGATACCAGGACTCACGGCCACGGCCCAGCAGTGAAATTTAAGGTGGACCGACTTCACAAAAGGCAGGCACACCCACTCAACGGAGACCAGGAGCCCCCCAGGTCAGGCGTCCTTCCTCCCCGGCTCACGCCACCAGGCGCTGCACGCCCCTTCGGCCCAGGTTTCAGGTCTCTCCTCACAGCCACGAAGGGGACCATTGCAGGCGCTCTAATAAACGGGAAGTTCCTCCATTTATCTCTGACTCAAATCATCTGGACGGGAACCTGTGCGCTCCGTGCGCATGAATCATCGACAGGGCAGGCGGGGCCGCAGGGCAGGACACCCGGGGAAAGACAGCTCCGTGAGGCTACAGAATGCATTTCGCAAACAGATTTTTCTACAAAATAAAGACTGGCGCACTTCAATTCTATTACTTATTTTTCTGGACAAAAGAACATTTGGTAAAAATATTCAAAACTTCACACTTACGAGAAAATTTTATGTATTTCATGTTCTCTCTTCACAACTCTCCCCCCGCACCCCCGGCACCTTAGACCTTTCACGCACTTAAAAACTTTGTCTCGATTACGGAATTAAAAGCTGTAGCGGTATCATCCTAATCTCCAGTTTCAATTACAGTCTGATAGACAGGCTGCAGCGAGTGACCAAATGAACAAATGGCGACTTCTGAGAGGCGAGTGCGCCTCGGCAGCTCTGCGTCTGGGCCCCGCTGCTAATGCGCGGAGCCGCGCGGCCGTTTACTCTCCACGCATTAGCATCACAAGTGCACGGTAATTTATCATCGCTCACTGTAATGTACTCGCTGGCACCGCAGGCAGGACAGTAGGGGCTGAGGTAAAAGTGGCTCAAACCGTAAATCAATTAGAAAACAAAAGCCCGTGCTCAGCGCGCAATTTTAGGCAAATTATATATTACAAAAGGCTGCCAATTGGGCGTCAGCTCCCAGGTGCCGCTTCCGCCCTCTAATCCTTAGCCCAGTTTTAACCCTTTGGAAGGAGAGCCAACATTCAAAAATACAACCCCGTAACTTTTACGTGTTGTGATAATAAAAATGAAATTAAAGAAGATGTTTTTAAGTCAACACATAACATGTCGCCCTGGGCATTTGCTAGCTGCTACAGGAACACGAGGCGGGCCTATCTCTGGGGTCACAAAAATGACACCCCAGTCAACCGCCGTGGAGCCTGGGCGCTGCCCTGCCCTTCTCTGCAGCAGCGAGAGTCCTGAGGGGCCCTCCACGGCAGCGGTGGGCCCCGCCCTGGCGAGACCCCTACTCTACCCACCATGAAGCTGGGGACAAAACGTGGGCCACAGACGACCCCCAGAGACGCTGCGGCCAAAGTGTCCTTTCGTTCACAGGGCAGTGAAGCTGCACACCCCTCCATGGCACAGCCCGCCCCCGCCCGACTCCAGCAGGCGGGACAGCCCTGTTGCTCTCGTTACTTTAAAATATTCTCATTCATTTAAACTGTGGAATGCACTACCGTATTTTGAAATCGGCTAAATTCCACTGCTAAATTCCCTAAGTATTCAAAACTTGATCTATCCTCCCCCCAAAAAGTCTGAGTTATTGAATAGCAGAAAAGATGAGAATTCTCAAAATTGGAATGCTTGGATGTCAAAATGATTCGGAAAAAATCTTCTAACACTCAAAGATCTTTAAATAGCTTTGGACGATACAGAAACAATTCACATGACGGTGACCTCCTCAAGGACTGAAAAGATGAAGAAGTCACTCTCCAGAATGTTCCCCTTCCTACTATTTACATACATTTCTTACCAAAACTATAAGTTCATGCTCACAGTCCCGATGAAGTTGTAAAGAAAACTGAAGAAGAAAATGTGCAAATGCTTTCTTCAAATTAAGATTATTTTGGCTGTAGCGTTACGTAATATTTGTAGAATCTGTGAGAAACAGTCGTTCTTATCTGCTTAAAAAAATAAGGCGTGCCCACTGCGTGCACTCCTGTCATAAAACGCTACCGGCCCCGGCCACACATTAGGCTGAAGCAAAAGGCGACAGCCAGGAGCAGGGCAAATCCTTTCCTTGTCTCCAGGGCGCTCACTGCTGTGGCACTACCGCCACCTGCTGGTGGCGGCACGCACACCCGGGCAAGGCCTCCCTCGCGCCTTCTCCCAAACCAAACCGGGTTCGTGTGGAATGGTTCTGCCTGAGCTTTACTCCAGCAAATCTGGTTTCTAAAAACGCCTCCCCTACCTCTTAAAATTATTATATCACTGTTTTACAAGGATCTTGAGACGTTCAAAGACTGGAAATGATTTGCCTTTGAAAAACATTCAGCTTTAAAAAGGAGTATTTTCACATACCCTGAAAAAATGAACAATAAGAAAAATGTCTACTCTAAACACTCTTTGTTGAAGCTCTGTACAGAGTGACTTTTTTTAAACGCTGGACAGAATAATTTTTGTTTTGTTTAAAGACCAAGGCTTTTCCCCACGGAAGACCAAGTTAAGGTTTAAAAGCGTCTTATAAAAACTAACATCGACCTGCAGCTGCCTGCAAGTCCCTGAAATGTCCTCAGGAGAAAGCCGAAGGGCAACCGAGCGCCCTGCACTTTCAGAGCAGAGCCTGGCCGGGGTTTTGTTTGTCACGACAGACTTTCTCCAGCAGGAGACATGACTGACTCGCACTGCGAGAGCAAAAACGGCAATTAAACCAGGAAGCTCACTCTGTGGCCAGAGTGCTGGCTAGACCGTTGCAGACACACCTGGGACGGGAGGAAGGGTCTGTCTGGCACGTCAGCGAGGCCACAGTGAAGCAGGGGTCATGGGATCCACCGACGCACGAACCCTCCCCACCTCCCAGCCGCTTCGGTCAAGGTCGAGAAACCAGCCACAGATTTTGTGTGGACTTTTTATGTGATTGATATTTTTTTTTCTCGAGTATAACACATATTTGCAGTAGGAGAAATGAACAACTGCCCAGCTCATAATCAGGCCTGAAGCCCTAAAGGGCCTGCTTCTACACGGAGTCCTCGTTTCCTGTGCCAAGTCAGGCAGCCCAGGGAGGGCCCTCCACGCCCTTCGCCAGCAGGAGCTCCAGACGATGCGCAGGAATATTGTACCTCGTACAAAATAATCACTATGTTTGGAAAAGATTAATATCTAAAATCATTTGTTTGGCTTCAATAAAAAGAAGTAATATTGCTAAATATGTAAGTATGACATTTTGAAGAATTTACCATATAGCATGGGCCTAGTAGCTATGCTTAAGGAAATTAAAAACCGCTACAGTCAGCATATTTGATCCTTATTAAAGTTCTGTCTTGAACTATCATTCACACGAAACAAAAATAAACCAAGAAGAAATTTACATAAAACCTATGGATTACAAGAGTTTGAAGATGAAAAACATGAACAATATTCTGGCTTTAAAAAATTGATTTAGCGTGCAGCTCCTCTGTACAGTCCCTTGATAAAGATGAAATCTCCCTAACAAACACTTAATAAAACCTGTCAATACCTCTGGAAAGAAAAATGACACAAATGCATTAAGTATTAAATACCCTTGGAAAAAGTCACATATCCCATGAATTTTTGATGTACTGTCCTGACATTAATGTAAAACCTTGATATTTATAATTGACAGATATCTAATAAAGCGCAGGGGAGGACGGCCGCTCCGCAGCACGCGGAGTTTTCAGGCTGATCAGTGCCGAGAGATGCAGACATGTACTTGAACTAAATAAACAGCCGATACGCGCTAAACGAGTCAGCTGCAGCCTTATTTTAAGCTCAGACAACAAACCTTTGTGGAAAACCAAAATAAACGGGATTCATTATTATGTGAGTTCCGAGTTCAGAAGCATCTAGTACGTAAAAGAGCTCTGAAACATTAACAGTCCTGTGAAGGAACAAAACACGTTTGAGTTAAAGTTGTTTTTACCAACACCTAACAAAAAACATTTTTTAAATGACAATCACATTCAGGTATGAAGAGGAATTTCCTAAAACAGTTCTCAGAAGAAATACACTCAGCCTCAAGGAAGAATCAGCAGTCTCGCGGGAAAGGGTTGGGACGCACAGCCGGCCTCGAGGACACAGAGGCCTGCTCAGCGCCAGGCTGACGTTCGACCCGACTTTCGACTTGACTTGCGGAGGGCTCTCACTACTGTCGGCCTGGCCCCCTGGCCAGCGGCTCACAGGGAGACCAAGCTGAAGACATTTAACCATCGCCTTCCATGAGGCCTTCCAATATACTTACTGAAAGAAAAGTGGCTCAGTTCATAAAAGTCACTCCTGAAGACCGCATTTTAAAGAATTCATAGCCTGCTATAAGATGTAATCAACTGTTAATTTCAAACATATATGTAGCACTTCCATGACTTAGTAACGGTTCTGTAGTACCAGCAATGACAAAATGCAATTGTGTCCTGTCTGTGCTGATAAAAAAAACATAGTAGCATGCAATTACAATGTTCCACGCAAAGATGCCCGAGATTGTGTCTGGCTGTACTTCTTAAGCACCTGGGACACACAGCAGTCAGGTCACCGAGCTGTGGACAGACAGACACCCCTACCCCGAGTGAGGGCTCCACTCTCACTGCGGCAGGGGTACCTCGGTTCCAGGTCTTCGGCCGTGACCTCTGTGGGCGGGTGTAGTTATGGAAGTTTGGGGACTGGGACCCCACCTCCCACAACCAGGAGATCTTTGGTGCTTTCAACAGCATCTGAGAAACGCCCTGAGACAAATCCGCTGGCACCCTCCCCGAGCCCGGCGTGGACCCCGAGTCTCCGCGCACGGCAGGGCCCCAGGGTGAGCAGGAAGGGGGGCTTCCCGGGAGAGAGGCTGGCTGAGGACAGGTGGGAGCCAGAAAACTAAAGGAAGAAAGCCGAGTGTTGACAAGGAGAGCGCAAGACGGCGGGCAGAAAAAACAGAGCCAAGGCAGAAACAGCGGGGGCAGAGGAAAACGCATCCTGAGACCCTGACGGGCCCCCAAAGGCGGGCTCATCGGAAGCAGCACGTGAGGGAGGCAGCGGGCTCCTCGGTCAGCCCGCCCTCCTGCTCGTCCTTCCCTCCCTAGGTGGACACAGCACCGTCTGACTGAACGACACACTGCAAACGCTGGACCTAGAATGCAGTTGCGGTGAACATACATCAGTCAAGGCGTGGGTCATGAATTCGGCGCTTGAGGAAAAAAATCAATTTTTAAGACTTTTATTCTTAAACACGGATTACATCCCACAGGGAATATTCCATCAAGTTCTTTGAATTCACTCAATACCATCAAATAAACACATCAATACACATTAAATTTGAATTGTTTGCTTTTCATTTATATATATTTAATTTCTCTATAACAGTTGTGTATTACCTTATAATAAAAAGTTTTTAATTAAGAAAGTGAGATTAGTGGAGAAATATCAACATGGTTCAATAAATTTATAAAATTATTGCTTTTCATTGGAAGACAATAAAATCTATAACCTACATCCAGTCTACATTAAATTGAAATTAGTTGAAACACTGAAAAAGATAAATAGTTTCCAAATTTGACTGGTTACCACTTGTACACCCTGAGGACGGACAACCAGCTATAAGCCAGACTGAGTCACAATCAATCAACATTTTGACTGTCAGTTATTATCCATGCAACAAATATTTACCGTCTCAGAAAAAAGCTGCAGATAGCTTAGGACTAGAAATTCATTCATCCAACAAGTATTTCTTTTATGACTGTCTCTGAAGTGGAAGTCGCTCTGCTAGGTGCCGTCGGACGGGTGCACGAACAGCCAAGCCGACATCCTCTGGGGGTTCGGCCTGGCCGCAGTCAGGTAAGTGACGCCAACAAAAGACAAGGCGAGAAGTCCCAGCTCCAATGCCCTCTCGGGCCGCCTTCTCCAGCCGCCCCAGCCACTCTCTCCTCCGTACCCTCCCAGCCCCGCGCCCTCCTTTCCCGGGCCCACCGCAGCTGGCCACCACCTTGTGGGGTGGGGGCGGGGGCAGGGACGTACACACCGCACGCTTCATTAATGCCCCCTTCCCCCAGAGGCGTGCCCAGAAAGGCAGGGACCACATCCTTTTTGACCGCCAGGGAATGTCTTGTGCCTCACACAGTTCCTCATTCGGAGAAACCCCCTTCCTCCACCCGAGCAAGAAGTCAACACTTCTGCCCTGCGCCCCGACATGGAGGAGAGCTGCCCCCTGGTGGACTGCGGATTCCCTGTCTCTGATTCCTCAGCGGCCTGAAGGACAGGGAAGAATAAAGACAGTGACGACTTCCCACACCAGCATGGCTCCAGGTGACAACCGCTGCGTCAGATCACACCCAAGGGAACGTGGCCGCCACACCCCCGCCGGGGCAGAGGCACCTCCCACAGGCCTCCCCACAAACACCGTCCAGCGTCCTTTCCTTCGCTCCGCATCTCTCAGACCGCGTCTTTTCCCACCGTCTGGGGGTCGGAGAACCTTCCCTCTCCCCTCTCTCTCCCCCCACAAACCCGCCTTTCAGCACATGTATGTATTTGAGAAAGCTCTACCCTCCTGTGAGAATCTGTCGAGGAGCAGGACGGACCGAGCCCACCAGTCTGCTGAGCCAAGCAGGCCCACTGCCGCCCTCCCCAGGCCCTGCAAGGGGGCTAGCCCGCCGCTCCCCACTTCCCGCGCCGTCTCACGTCACCCGGCCCCTGTGCCTCCGCTTCCTTGCCCGAAAAGGGGGCCAGACCATCGAGCTCTATCTTCTTTTAAACCCTTTGTTTCTTTGCCTTTGATGCTCCCCAGCCCCAGAGAGCTAGGCCTGTGGAGAAACTTAAGGACTAAGTCACAAGCAGACCTCTCCTCTGGTCTGCCGGAGAGAGGACAGACTGTCCCACCCGGTGACCAAGGCTTGTTTGTAAGGCTCACGTTCTTGCAAGCCCTCAAACCTACCGAAGAAACTAGAAGTAAACAGAACGGTAAAGGCGGTTACTGTTTTAGAGGAACATATTTGTATCAAAAAAGCGAGCAAGAATTATTTATGATTGGCTTCACAGTATTTATTTTTTACTTTAGCCAGTTTAGATTTCCGTGACTTGGGACCGAGAGGTCGGGCGCTGGGTAGGCTACCCAGGCTGGCGTGAGCCGAGTCCCCAGGCAGCGGAGGAGAGCTGCGTGGCCCCCACTGGGAGGGGGCTGGCACAGGGAGCACGCACGGAAACCCTCGTCCTGGGAAAGGGACTGCCAGGGCCTGGTGCCCAGGAGAGCTCTCTGATCTCCAGGGGACAGTGAGAGAGAGAAAGAGACAGAGAGAAGGAGGGAAGGAGGCGACAGTAACAGTCGCCATCTGCTCAGCACTCTGTGCAAGGCGCTCACTGTCCAGAACTCGATTCCCCTGGATGGGCACTGTTCTCAGTCCCGCCCCATGGGTGACGAGACCGGAGGGCAGGGAAGTCAGGAGCACGTCCAAGGTTACCCCGTGAATAAATGATGGGGCTGGGATAACTACGTCGGCGACGGGTTTCTGAAGTGTAAAGCAAAGGATTATTAGTTGTCCTACTTTTATAAATAAAGCGTACATTCTGATATGGTTAAGACATTTTTTTCTTGGTGGAATTCTAGAAAAATGGTTGGTAAACACTGCTCTCATTTAAAAGTCAGCCTAAATGTATTTGAAAAGACATTACAAAGCTTAGAGGCAGGCAAAACCAGCAAAGCAAAGACTGAATCTGTCACTTCCCAAACCACCGCAGGGACGCCACGGTGCGTGACAGGTCCCCGTCCACAGTCACAAAACCGCAGGCCTGGCCATCGCCGGAGGCCTCCCAGCCCAGCCCCCTCACTCCTAGAAAACACACTGGACCAAGTACACGCAGAGGTGTGCGCGCCGGTCCTTCATCACATTTTCAAGCACAGCGGTCACGTTTAGTCTCCCTGGTCTTTTTGTCACTAGAATTACGTCACACTGGAGTCCCAACAACCCTCAATATTCTATCACCTGCAATTCCTGTCATTTTCACGACAACTCCGAACAGCCCGAGACGCCCACAGCCTCTCAATCCTAAAAGCAGCACTCCCTCCGAGCTCGGGCATCTTCCGGCTACTCCAGCTCTCCCAGGGGTCCTGTTG
>PVKM010044206.1:0-12305 GCA_004027735.1 Carollia perspicillata | reverse complement strand
GTCTGTGGGGGCAGGGTCAGAGGGAACAATGGCGCCCGTTCGCGCTCTCTGGAGTTTGTGTCCCCTCTGCTGCCTCCCACAAGCAAACTGGGCCCCCCTGGCACTGGTTCCCAGGTGAGAGGGCCTATGCACACTCCGGGACCTAGCGGGTCTCCCCAGCAACCTCTCCTGTGAGGCTGGGAGCCTCTCCCGGCACCTTTTCAATAGGTGTTTTTAGGCTTTATTTCCCATCGCTGGGGCCCTGGGCTGTGCAGTCCATCTCACTGCCCACTCATGCCTAGTTTATCTGCACGCGAATATGTGTCCACAGTTGGCCAACTACCCTGTGTGCCTTGCGTGCTCTGCTCGTCTCCTCCCATCTCCTCCCTGCGTCTGGGGCCTGCAAGCTCCATGCCACCTACGCCGCCCGGCGCTCCTGAGCCTGGCAGCCACCATGTTTTCCTGCCGCTTTCTCTCTCCGCCGCCTGCGGACTCCGCCCCTCTTACCGGTTGGGTTGAATGGTTGTCGACTTCCGTATTTCAATTTTCTGTGTTCTGGTTGTGTTATTGTTTATAAATATTTGTTGTCCTTAATCTTGGTTGTGAGAGGAGGTACAGTGTTTCCACCTACGCCTCCATCTTGGCCGGAAGTCCCCCTTCTCCTTTCTTTAAAAATAAATAAAAAGTTCTTTAAAAAGAAGAAAGATCTCAAGTCAATAACCTAACTTTACATCTTAAGGAACTAGAAAAAGGAAAGCCAACTAAACCCACAGCTAGCAGAAGGAAGAAAATATTAGAGATTAGAGTGAAGATAAATAAAAAGTGAATATAAAAAGCAAATAAAAATAAAATCAAAAGTTGGTTCTTGGGAAAAGATCAACAAAGTTGACAAACATTTAATGAAATTGATGAAGAAAAAAGAGGACTAAATGTATTAAAGTCAGAAATGAAAATAGGGATGTTACCACTAATCTTACAGAAATTAAAAAAATATGAGAGTGGAGTTCTGGTCAAGAAGGTGACATAAACAAATGTGCTTGTTTCCTCTCATGACCACATCACGATTACATCTAAATTATAGAACAATCCACCCTGGCTGGTGTAGCTCAGTGGATTGAGTGCAGGCCTGTAAACCAAAGGGTCACCAGTTCGATTCCCAGTCATGGAACATGCCTAGGTTGCAGCCCTGGTCCTCAGTTGGGGGCACGTGAGAGCAACCACACATTGATGTTTCTCTACCTCTCTTTCTCCCTCCCTTCCCCTCTCTCTAAAACTAAATAAAATCTTTAAAAAATAAATTAATTATAGAATAATCCACCTGGAGAACCATCTGGTTACTGGCTGAACAGAAGTCCTATAACTAAGGATATAAAGAACAATCCATGTTAAGACTTCAAGAGGTATGGAGATATGAGATGAGCTGGCCCAAAACATATGTACGACAGTTGAGAAGTGGGAAGAATATATTAGCTACAGAGGTACCCCCTGAGAAATGAGGAGTACCAGCCTCAGATAGGGTTCCCCAGCCTAGAGTACTAGTGCCAGGCCTTGGCCCATCCCTCAGCCTGCCTTAAATTGAATCAGCAACTTGGAAGACAAGGTAGCAGAAAACACCAATCAGAGCAGCAAAAAGAAAAAAGAACTTAAAAATGAGTATAGTGTAAGGGAACTCTTGGTCAACATCAAGCATAATAACATTCACATCATAAGGATACCAGAAGGAGAAGAGAAAGAGAAAAGGAAAGCGAACCTACTTGAAGAAATAATGACTGAAAACTTCCCTAACCTGGTGAAGAAATAAACATACAAATCTAGGAAGCACAGAGCATCCTGAACAAGATGAACCCAAAGAGGCCTACACCAAGACACAACATAGTTAAAATGGCATAGATTAAAGACAAAGAATCATAAAAACAGCAAGAAGAACAATTATTTACCTAAAAGGGAGCTCTCTCATGAGACTGTCAGCTGTAACCAGAGTGGAGGGGGACAAGAATAACAGAGGAAAGAAAGGGAAGAGTCATCAAGGAACATGTATAAAGGACCCATGGACAAAGCCAAAGGGGGAAAGGATTGAGGGTGGGAGGTGACGGTGGGTGGGGTGGGGGAAAGTGGTGGTGGGAAATGGAGACAACTGTAGTTGAACAACAATAAAAAATGGTATCTTTTTAAATAAAAGACTGTCAGTTGATTTCTCAACAGAAATTTTGCAGGCCAGATGGGCTTGACATGACATATTCAAAGTGATGAAAAAAAAGGACCCACACTCAAGATTACACATCAAGAATATCATTTACAATTTAAGGAAAAATAAAGAGCTTCCCAGGCAAGAAAAATCTAAAGGACTTCCTCAACAACAAACCAGTATTACAAGAAATATTAAAGGGACTTCTGTAAGATGAAGGGAAGAAAAGGACATAATTATGAATAATAAAATGGCAATAATAACATAACTATTAATGATTACTTTAAATGTAAATGGATTAAATGTTCCAATCAAAAGACATATGATGACTAAATGGGAAGGAAACAAGACCCTTACATATGTTGCCTGTAAGAGACTCACTTCAGATTGAAAGATATGTATAAAATGAAAGTAAAGGGATGGAAGAAGATCTTTCGTGAACAAGGAAATGAATAAAAAATCTGGGGTAGCAATACTTAAATTAGACAAAATAGACTTTAAAAGAAAGGCTATAACAAGAGACTAAGAAGGACACAGCAATTTCACTTCTGGGTATTTATCTAAGAAACCCAAAACACTAATTTGAAAAGACATATGTATCCAATTGTTCTTTGCAGCATTGTTTACATTAGCCAAGATATGGAAGCAACCTAAGTGTCCATCAACAGATGGATAAAGCAGAAGCGGTACAGCTCTCCAGAAGCTTCTGTGGCTTCCCCCAGCTCTGGGTACTTTGTTCTGCATCAGGCAGCCATTATGGGCCATCATCCCATGCTTGTGTTCAACCTGAACACAGAATCTGGAAGAAAAGTTCAATTTTGAAATATCAATATGGCCAAGACTATTGCAGGTACCATCTGAACATGTTTGAGACCTAAGTCCATGATGAAGATGCTTTTGGACCCAAAGGAAGGCACTATCATAACTAAAGACAGCAATGCCATTCTTCAAGAGATTCGAGTTCAGCATTCAGTGAGTGGCTCAGTCCATGACTGAAGTTAGCCAGATACAAGATGAAGAAGTTGGAGATGGGATTACATCTGTAATAATTCTTGCAAAGGAGATGCTGTCTGTGGCTGAGCACTTCCTAGAGCAGCAGATGTACCCAATAGTGATGATCAGCTTGCCAAAAGGCATTGAATGCTATGATTAGCACTCTTAAGAAAATCAGTACACCCATTGACACCAACAACCAAGGTATATTGCTGAACATTACCAACAGCTGTATTACTACTAAAGCAAGCAGTTGGTGGTCTTTGGTTTGCAACATTGCCATGGGTGCTGTCAAAACTACAGTTTGAGGAGAATGAATGGAAGGAGATTGACATCAACAAATATACGAGGGTAGAAAAGATGCACGGGAACATCATTGAAGACTCATGTGTCTTATGTGGAGTCATGATATACAAAGATGTGCCCCATCCGTAAATGCAATGCTATATCAAGAACTTTCATATTGTGCTGTTGGATTCTTCTCTAAACAGAAATGAAAAAGACAAACTGACATTGAGATTACATGAGAGAGAGAGACTTCACTTGAATCCTCCAAATGGAAGAAGAGTACATCAATTGGCTCTGTAAGGACATTATCCATATGAAGCCCAATGTGGTCATCACTGAAAAAGGCAAATCAGATCTAGCTCAGCACTGCCTCTTGTGGGCCAACATCACAGCCATCCATAGAGTCCAGAAGACAGACAATATTCACATAGCTAGAGCCTGTGGGGCCCAGACAATCAGCTGACAGGAGGAACTGAGAGAAGATGATATTGGGACAGGAGAAGGCCTGTTGGAAATCAAGAAAATTGGATATGAGTATTTTACTTTCACCACTGAGTGTAAAGACCCCAAGTCTTGTACCATTCTCCTCTTGAGAGTGGGGTGGGAGAGGACAACATCAAGATTCTCTTGGAAGTAGAATGCAACCTCCAGGATGCCATGCAAATGCTCCACAACATTATTCTGGACCCCTAGCTGGTGCAAGGAGGTGGGGCCTGTGAGATGGCTGTGGCTCATGCCTTCACAGAAAAGTTGAAGGCCATGACTAGTATGGAGTAATGGCCATACAGGGCTGTTACCCAGGCCCAAAAGGTCATTCTTCATGCCCTTACCCAGAACTGTGGGGCAAGCCCTTCCTGTCTATTTACCTCCCTTTGGGCCAAACACACCAGGAGAACTGTGAGACCTGGGGCATAAATGGTGAGACAGGTGAACATGAAGAACTGGGCATCTGGGAACCACTGGCTATAAAGCTGCAAACATAAGACAGCAGTGGAGATGGCAGTTTTGCTGTTGTAGATTGATGGCATTGTCTTAGGCCATACAAAGATGGGCCATAACCAGGGCTGGCAATGTGGGTTCCCTGATGCTGGCCAGGAGTGAGTGATGGGCAAGATGGCATCAACACACAGAGCCAACAGTCTCCCTCTTCCCTGAGCCAGACTGCCAGAGACACTGTAGGTGCCTTTGTTTGGAAGGGATCAGGTTGAAGGGCAGCCCAGGCCCTTTCTATCCCGGCTCAGTTTGCAGAAGGCACTGACATGTAATTCTTTATTGTAAGCTTCCATTTAGTTTGCTTCTCATGATTAAATCTAAGTCATTTGAAAAAAAGTGTACCTATATACAATGGAATATTATTGATAAATGGGGGATTGGCATAACCGGGTATATGGAGTAGAGATATCACTCAGGCTGCTGTGCAGAGAAGGCACTGGTAGGAGCAAATCAGTTATAGGATTGCTGGAGACCCAAAGCAGGAGAGAGGGAGAAAGGTGGAGGGGGTGGATGAAGGCAGGAGATCCTTAGAAAGCAGAATCATGAAGATTGGTGAATAGAGTTAAAGGTAATGTCTCGGTTCATGTTGGGGCAACAGGTGTTTCTGTTTGCGTTTTCCACAGTGACAGAAATGCAGAAACAGGGTCATGTTGGAGGAGAATTGTAATAAGATGCTTTTTCTACATGTTAAATTTGAGATGTTTGTGGCCATCTTAGTGTAGTTCTAGTAGACAGATAAATATGCAAGTTAGAGGCTCAGGAAAGGAGTATAGAGTGGAGATGAATATTTTGTGGTGACCATCAAATAGATGAAAGCCATGTGAGGGGATGATTTCACCCAAGGAGAGGGTGTGGAAGAAAAAGATGAGGTGACAGGGTAAGGGGCACAATCATTTCAGGGGTTGGAAAGGCAGTGTAGGCCTCCTGCAACTGGAGGGGCCAGCTTTCTTCCCTTCTTTCTTCCAGCCTCTCTCTCTTTTTTTCTTCTCTTTCCTCCTTCCTCCCTTCTTTGCTTCTTTCTCTTGTTTTCCCTTTGTTGCTTCCTTTCTCTTCCTCCTTTCTTTTCTTCCATTCTAATTCTCCAAAATTAAGCTTCACGGGTTCAAATCAGGTGGTAATGGTGGCCTGTGTGAGGACAGTATAGGAGTGGGGTGACTGGGGCAGCTCAGTGGGGTCAAGTGACTGGCCATATATATGTATATACACACACACACACACATATATATTCACTCCTGTGTATGTGTATATATGGAAAGAGAGAGAGAGAGAGAGAGAGAGAGAGAGAGAGAGAGAGAGAGAGAGAGAGAGAGAGAGGAGAGAAAGGATAGTGGGAGCCAGGTTTCTCACTGTTAAAGAAGAGAGGTATAAATATGGTGGAAAGGAGGAACTAGAATGAGCCCTTTGATATTGGCTTAGAATTGGAATGGTTTGTATAAATTCATGCTTTGTAGTGTAGAGAGATATAGATATGAAAATGTGTATGTGGGTGGGTGTATACATACATTCGTTCTCTGTTCTGTCCACTGAGAGGGCCTGGGAACAGTGACATGCTAATGACAATGAACATACAAACATGTTTAGCACCCAGATCTTGGCATCTAAATACTGCTCCTCATTAAAAGACACCAAGGCTCCTAGAAAAATGGCTAATTTCAGACAAGGCTTGGGCAGAGAATGTATAAAATGGATCTGGAAAATTCTGTTGTGAACAAAGTGTTCAAGTAATGATGAGAACATATCAAAAGACATTGTAATTTAAAGGAACTTACACTTGCAAATCTGAGACAATTCAACTGTCAAAGTAAATAATAATAATAATAATCTGTTAAAACCAATAGAAAAATATAGGAGTTCATAAGTCCACACAGATCTAATAATAAAAATAAATAAATGGGGTTGGGGGAGAGAAATTCTTCTTAATATAATAGAATATAAGTGAACAAATGTAGAAAAAAACCAAGACAGACTAGAGACAGGACAGAGTCAAAGAAGTATGCATAGTGGAAACCAAAAGAAATGCATTGAGAAGGAGGGTGTGGTCAATAGTGTTGACTATTACAGAGGGAGCAAGCAGAGTAAATTCTAGGAACTGTCTGATAGAGTCACGCCTTGGAGGTCATTGGAGAGAATCAGACTGAGCAGTTGAGAAGGAAGGGAATGGGAAGTAAGAAAGTGAAACAGTGAAGACAGACAACTCACTGAAGAAATTTCACTCTGAAGTGGAGGAAAGAGGTAGCTGTAGGAGAACACACTGAGTTTAGGAAGGTCTTTATAAAATTGGAGAACTGTCAGTAGTTTAAATGCCAATGGAAAGAGACTAAAACAGAAAGACAGGTTAAATATACAGGAAAATGGAAAGAAAATTGGTAAGTGAGGTTCCAGAGAAGGCAGGAGGAGAGTAGATCCCCCAGGTGGGTAATTAGCACTTTCTTTGTAACCTGAGGGAAAGAGGGAGGAAAAGTGGAATATAGGATAGTATGCAGATTTAGGGGGCAAAAAGCTGAGGAAGTTTCTGTCTGATGGTTTCTGAGTTTTTGTGAAATCCGAGATGGGGGTCAGACTGCAAGTGAGGGATAAATGCCTGAGATAAGGGACACAAAGAGCATAGAGAAGCATCTGGGGAACCTAGGAAATAAAAGGCTGGCTCAAGACATGCACATAACTCCTTGAAAGCATCAAGGGTCCAGTGGAGGGTGGCATTCTAGAAGTTACAGTGGCCCCAAATAGTGTCTTTCTTTTGTCCCTCTCAGACAGGGTCTGCAGATTTGGAGGCGCTGGCTTCCTTTTCCTTCTTTCCAACCTCCTTTTCTTCTTTCTTCCATTTCTTTTCTTAGCAGGTGAAAATGATGTATCGTGTGCCAGTTATCAATCAGTTGCCTCTCAGCTCCAAATCCATCCTTCATGGCCTGCTTTGCAAATATGGAGATGGGTCCTTTAAATGTTTCCTTTGCCAGCTGATGCAAATCAAACATTGTCAGTAGAGGGTGCTGGAGTGACATTGCAAGAGGGTGGGGCTTTTCTTTCAGGTTCTGGTATATAACATTCACAGGCACAGTTTCCCAGTACCAGGCTCCTGCAGTGCATGCTGGTTAGCAACACAAGTTGGCCAGCAGTTTCCCCCTGCACCCGTCTTGGGTGGTTTTGTAGCAGACTGTTTCTAGTGAGACATCTCTTCATCAATAGCTTAATCTAGGACCTGGATTTCCAGGAAGTTCCAGAGGGTGGATTTCTAGCACACTCAGCCAGTGCTGTACACAATGACTTCTCTGTCATTGAATTACCCATGACTGTGTCCCCTCTAAGGAGGATCTGAATCTCAGCCCTGGGGAGGTGGTAGAGGTCCCTTCCTTGGGCACTCTATCTCAACCTATAGATAGTACCTACTCCTTCTATCTGTTCTCATATTCTTCAAAATCTTCTATTGTTAGTAGCCAGTTCCTTGTTACTCTGATCCTCTATTATAATTATTCTTTACATTAAACTTTACCTGTTCAACATCTGTGTGTTTTATGTCTCCTGATTAGACTCTAACAAATACAGAATTGGTATCAGTAGTGGTACCAGGAGGTAGACACACAAAGATGGGATTTGGGATGGGTTTGGTCATGATTTTGACCTTGAATGCAGTGCTCCTTATCAATGGAAAATGGGATGCTATTACTTTATGATATGAAGTGACATCACAATCAATCCAGCTATTACTTGTTTATTGTAATGAAATGCCAACTGAAGCATATGCCTTAGATGCTAAGTGGCTGCTGCATTTGACAGTCAAGACAGTGATAATGATTATGAAGATTGTGCTGTGAGGGAGACTCTGTTCCCAGTGTCCTCCAGCGTCATGAATGAAATAAGACTACCAAGACAATATCTGCTTGGGGAGAAAAGGTTGGCTAATCTCTCTGAGGAGAAGAGCTTTGAGCACCTCTTTCCCTGGGCTTTTATTGAGTTTAGGTTGCATAGGGATACAGAGTGTATACAGAAAGCTCGTCAATCAGTATAATGATCAAGGAAAGGAGATATGGTTAACAGATAATATTCAAAGAATCAGAAGGGCTTATTCTGAGTCAGGGTCTGGTAGACAGAGTGATAATAAAGGGCTATAAAACCTTGGGAAACAAACTCATTTTGTGCTTGGACCCTAAATATTTAGTATGCATAGCTTGAGGGCATTCTTAGCAAAGCAGGTTTGACAGGATTTAATGCATTCTTTCTCAAGCCTGATTGCCCGTAGGAACTGCCTGTTCCAGCACAGGATGGCACCCCCAGGAAGCATTGTTTGAGGCCTGGGTCAGGTGGTGGGTGGGGGAAGCAAGGCAGCCAAGAGATTAGGAGACTTCTTAGAGATAGAATGAGGACTCAGGCTGTAACAAAGCTGAGGGGTGAAGGTTTGTCACCCCTTCTCTAAAGTCCCCTAAGTCCTTCCCTGATAGACCCTTTGTGACTGTACCTGTCTTAGGTTCCTCCCTTGAGGAATCTTACCCATCATTGGCTAACCAGTCATCTGCCTGGGGCCAAGCAGGGGGTATGAGAGAGGGGATAGATTTTCGTGTCCTTAGTGGCTTATGTCCCTAAGGCCTTTCTACTCAGCCTTAGCCGTGGGAGGTTACAGCTCCTGAAACCAAGCAGTGAGGTTCCCAACAGTGGTGTGAGATGGATCTTTGTGAGTATACTTAAGCACTTACAGAGGAAAAACAACAAAGCTCAAGCCTTTAGTTTAAGCCTTTTAAACAAAGCTCAGTTTAAGTCATGGTCTAAGAACCAGAGAGTTGCCATGACAGCCCTAAGCAAATAATTTCTTGTACCCACATGACTATTGTTGAAAATCAAACCCAAATTTAAGTATGTGGGCTGCTAAATCACAAGATTTGAACTCAAGAATTTCACCAAGTTTCTCAAGTGGAAGTTGGGGAATTAACTGGTAAAGAATGGGATCCTAAAACTTGGACTGAAAACATGTATTTGGACCCAGATGAAATTTACAACATCTCATGGAAGCAGAGAAGCTAAAGGGGTAGATTGTGCTGGCTATTGATTTATTGCCTCCCCGCTCCAAATTTATTCTGTAACAGGGAATAAAAACTTTATACTACTCTGACTTACCATGAAATAAAATAGAATAAAATGCACTAACAAACTCATAGAAGACTTATGTATTGAAAGTTTCCTTACAAGTGTTTGTACACATCAACAGTTGCAGCTCCTGCTTAACCAAGGAATGACCCTGACCACAAGAAATTGGGCAAGTGTCAGGGACTCACATCAGAACCAACAGTAAAGCTGCCTGCATATTCTGTTCCCTGATATCAGCAGTAAAACAACAGATGGAGTGATGAAACTACATGATGACACATGCAGGAGATAACATTGAGACCACCTAGAGCAGAGCTGAGAAAATTCTCATCCCCCAAAATTCCTTAGTTCCCTCTTCCCATAGTTCCCTTATATAAACTATAGGATGCCTGAGATGCTAAGATGGGCTTAGAGATGAGAGCCTCCCATCTTCCATCTTCCAGGTTGCTGGCCCCTGAGTAACACCATTTTCCCTTACATCAGTACTCACTTCTCATGTATTGGCTTATTAGCAGCAGGCGGCATGACCTGTGTTTGGTTATAGTTTTAGGTAACCTGGATGGGACAAGTGAACCCCAATAGGGCCCAGGCAGCCTGGGCTGGGGTTCCAGCTGCTTGTGGCAGGCTGACCTCATGGCAGGGATTGCAGGAATTTCCTAAAAGCTGCTGAGAGTTTTTTTTATCTCATGGACTCTCCATGCTGTCTCTCTCTCTCTCTCAAGACATTAGCTGACTTTAAATGCTTTGCTGAGGAAAGGAAATGGGTCTCTAAGGACTTGACAGACTCCAAACTGGGTACAGTCCCTGGTGTGCACAACAAGGAGCCACCAGACCTGCCCTCTGGGTTCTTTCAACTATCTGGGATTCTGTAGGAATCAATGTGCCACGTGGCAGTAGGTATGGGTCAGTGACTAAGAAAACTCCAAGTTCCCTGGTTTGTGATTTGGAGGGCACCTTTGGTATTCTGGTTTATTGAGTTCTGGATTTTGAGTATTCTCCTTGAAAGCTCTCATCTGTCCTGTTTGGGAGCTCTGTGAGAGCTCCTGTCTGCCTGAAATGAAACTGGCTACAGTTGTTCTCTGCTTGCTTTCTTACCTTTGAAGGACTTAGTTTGCTCTTTGTTGTTTGTTTACACAGGGAAGCCTCCATCTTTGTTATCTAGGCATTGTGCCATTTAGAACTGCCAAGGTCATTTGCACTAATGTCCCTGTTTCTCCTTTTAGAGGATTTAGTTTGAGAGTACTCATTTGCTTGAGGTTTCTCTTCAATTTAGGTGTTTTGTTTCTGTTTTGAAATGAGCAGCTTGGTCTTGATCCCATCAGAGAATCCATTTAGGTTGCATTTTAGCTGACTGGTCAACTTACAGCTGTAAGTCAATGACTAATCAGAATTGTTTTGCCAAAGGCCTAGCAAATAGGATAAAATCTCTTATGTGCAAGCTTTCATATTGTTATGTCCTAAGGATTCTACTAAGAAAGGATTTAAACAGATGGTTCAAAGAGGGAGGAAGATCTCATGCCTCTCCCAGATTGTAAATTCAGAAAGAAGAATAAATGAGATAAATCTTTTTAAAAAGATTATATTTATTTATTTTTCGAATGGGAAGGGAGGGCGAGAAACATTGATGCGCAAGAGACATATTGATTGGTTTCCTCCTGCACACCCCAACTGGGGATCTGGCTCACAATCCAGGCATGTGCCCTGACTGGGAATCAAACGGTGACTTTTTTGGTTCGTAGGTTCGCACTCCATTCACTGATTCACCCCAGGCAGGGAAAAATAAGTCTTTTAAACACTCTGATTCCTTCTCTTGAAGATGTGGGAGCTGTGGTGGTCCTGGGAATAATGCGCATTTAATTCCACTCCCTAAACTCTGTGCAGGTTGCTGAAGAAGCAGGGGCAGCTGCCTCTCCTCAATGAGAAGAGAAAAAAATGGCACTTTAAAACTCAAGCCACTTTCTTCCCAAGCCTGATATTCCCCTGCCTCTCCTTCAGCCTCCTTAGGCAAGGTCAAATAAAAATAAAAATTATTGTCAATTATTTACTTAAATTTTTATTTAAATAAAAATTCTTTAAAATTATTCATATACTGTTTATGTGTATGGTTAAAAAATAAGAACTATCTCAAAAGTTCTTTTTCAGGATAATGTTTTCTGGAAAAATATTTGATATTACAGTTGGTTAAAATTTAATTGATATCTTTTTGGAATTATTAATATAAAATATATGTTTGTTATGCTCAGTTTATATGAATAAGTTCATATCATTTATCTCTGTTACAGAATTTGTCAAGAAAATGGCTTGGGTAAAAATTGACTTTGAAATCTCAAAGTTGTTAAAAAGTAATAAATGTAACTAAAATGAAGGATTTTTGGTAAAGCTTTTCAGTCATAATTACATAATTATATTCAGTCAATATATATATACAGATTTTCCCAAAGTCTTGGGTGACTTGGAACTTTGGAGTTTTGCTGGGTTAAAGGTGAAAATTGTTGAATATCTAAATATTTGGACTTCTGGTCAAATGGCACCATAGGTAGACATAGCTTGCATCCTCACACATCACACCAAGATCGCAACTAAAACATAGAACAACCATCATTCAGAACCATCAGAAATTGAGTTGAATGGAAGTCTGACAACTACATAATGAAAGAAACCACATCCATCTTGACTGGTAGGAGACAAGGAGGCACTGAGATGCAGAACAGGCTGGTTCCACATCCATGTGGTGTATAGAAATATCGGAGGGATATCTTGGGAAAGAAGAGTCTCGGCCTGACACCAGGCCCCC
>PVKM010044205.1:0-12305 GCA_004027735.1 Carollia perspicillata | reverse complement strand
TTGTGACAGGATGATGTGGAACTCCCGGGGCTGGTGGAAGCCCTCAGAGGGTTGTAGGCCATGAGCCTGACAACCACAGGGCTGTGTCCATGCAAAGTGGAAAACAGGTGAATGGAAACACAGATGTTCTTGTGCCTGCAGATTCCCAGCTGGGCATCTTGTCTGCAGTCAGAGAAGGCTCTTGTGGGTTTCTTGTGGGATGTTGTGGAAGGCACCAGGTATGTCCTATTTGCATTTAGATGTCCAGGCCTCTGTGCTGGAAAGGATGGGTAAAAAACACTGACTTCCCTGCTTGAGGACGCCTTAGACCATAGGAAAGATCAGAGAGAGGGTGTCCCTCACAGTTATGTTCTGTTGGGCTTGTTTTCCAAGTCCAGGTCCCACCCCATCTCCCTTTGTTTCCCTTCATTTCTATTATGAGACCACTTCTAAAGTCCCTGGAGTCCTGCCAGGTGAATGCAGTACTCAAGGTCCGTCTACTGGACGTCTGGTCTCAGACAAAGTAATCCGAGCTAGAGCAAGACAGAGAACAGCTTACATATAATAGCACTCATTAAGATAATGTAAACACTTACATAATACTTAGGAGGTGCCAGGACTCTTTCAAGAACTTTTCATCTATCAATTCATTGTCTTCACAGCAGCCCGGTTAGGGAAATAGCTATTATTAGCCCTGCCTACATGTGAGGAAGCCCTGAGGCCCAGGGAGTACATGTCCAAGGTCACAGAGCTGGGCAGGGGCAGAGCAGGGCTCCAAGTTCAGGCAGTCTGGATCCTAGGCTTGTGTGCCACGTTGGGGGTCGGGGGGGGGCTACCATCCTTCTTGTCCCCAAACATCCTCCCTCTCCTGCTCTCTGTGACGGGCAAAACTCCAGGAGACAGAATCGCATCAGTCTCAGTCATGTGAAGCAGTGTGAATGCAGGATTGGTTAAAACTTGTTCAGAACGACCACCCTGGAAATCCCAACATCTAAAATGTGAGCACTTTGGTGGCTTAAAATGGCTTTGCTTATTTCTGTTTTCAGGAGTCTTCTCACTCTCCTTGTCCAGTGCCACGACGGGGCTTTGCCCTGCCCCTCTGTCTGTCTGCATGCTGTCATCCCTGCCCTCTGCTGGGACGCAGTCCTCCTGGGGCCCAGGGCAAGCCTGCTGGCTCTGTGAAGTCAGCCAGCCTCTCCCTGGTCACCGTTCACGTACACTGTGTGTTGAAAGGTTTTTGTGAGTTAATTTTTACTTTTGCTCTCATCTGCATTTATCTTCTTTTCCTCAAGTGGATTGCCAGGCCACGTAGGACATGGAGTGGATCGTTTTGCCTTTTATGACTCCTTCCTCTGTCCCTGTTGTAGACCTTGACATCTAGTCAATGCTAAATAATTGCTGTGAAGTTGAAGGATCAGCCCAAGGTCACAGACATTCACTGTTGCCTGGCTCATTACTTTTACATAGATGGGGATGATAAGAATAGCAGCAACTAATGTTTGCAGAGAGTTTACTGTGTAGCATGGTTCGGGGCTGTACATACTTAATTCTCCCAACAACCCTAAGCACCACTCCGATGGACTTCACTTTACACACGGGCAGACAGCTTCGGGCAGACAGAAGGCCTTGTTCACGACTCTAAAAACAGGGAGCGTGCAGGAGCAGTTGCTTTGGAGAGCTGTGACTGAGGAAATGGGATTGCAGTTCCCAAAACTGCAGGTTGGCTTTTCTAACTGAAGCGTTATTCTTACTGCGTGTATTTTCTTTATGCACCCAAAGGATGCAGCCTCTGCTGGGACATGGGAGCTATTTCTTGTTCATATTCCAATGGGACATTTGGGCAGAGTGGAGAACTCCGCTGTTGACTGTCTTTTTGATCTTGGCAGATTATTAAGGATCTCCGAGTCTGAGTTTGCTCCTCTGTTGAGTGGGGTTCATTATGACAACCTCTTGAGCTTGTGGTGGCTATGTGAGCTGCTGTGTGTGGACAAAAGGACTTGGTAGCGAGAATGTTTGGGGTGCTCACTCAATCAGCGTTGGCCTGTCGAGTACTGGCTTTACCTTAAAATCCTCAATAAGCCACAGGTTTGAGATGAGTCAGAATCCTTGGGTTGGTGAAGCATTCTCCTGCTACAGATTGCTGGCTTTTTCCTGTGCCACGCTACATTGGAAATGCTTGTTCAAAGCCCAGAAAGGTTTTTAAAAAAACATTCTGGAAAGGCTGGCGTTTCATACAATGTTGTAAGACATTTACAGTCAGGGAGCCAAAATTTCCACTGCAATCAGAAAAGCAGTTGCTTTTAAACTTCTGATCCAATTTAGTCATTATGGATGAGTTAAAATGTAGGCCATTTGAATTGGATTTGGAGGATAAAGAAAGAGTCTGTCCTACTACAGTGAAAAGCGACTAGGAGAGGAGGTGGTTTGATGTAGCTGAAACAGAGGCTGACAAGGAGCCAGGGAGACCTGAGTTCCTGGCCTGCATTTGCATGGAGCTGAAACAGCCTTCAGGCGCATCAATAAGGATCTCAGTTTGTTAGTCTATAAAGTGAGAGGCTGTGTTTGTGAATGGATCTTTCAACATTGGTAAGGTTCTACCATGTAGATAACTGAAAATGGAATATGTTACCTATAGTCCTCAGGGAACTCTCTCACTAGTGGAATACTCTTTTTTTGGAGGGGATTACCAATATAAACAATCAGAACCCAAGAAAATATGTCAGCACCAGAGTGATGAAGACAAACTAGCTATATCTGGGAAATCTTGTAATGTCCTAGGGTCAATGCTATGTCCTGGGAAGACATAGCCATGCTAGTTACAAGGGTTTTCTGATGATGAGTCATTATAAGCAGAGGATTTACTGGGGTCCATCTATGGGATTTTTAAATGGTCATGATGTTATGGATGTCCTCTCATGCACTTTTATGCACTGACAAATCTTAGAAAATAATTTATTGGTTGACAAACTCTTTAAATCTAAGTTTTCAAATATAGAAACTAAATTTGGGTTAGCTAGCTTGTTTACTTTTTCTTGGCATTCTTTGTTTCTTCATATCCTTTCCATTGTAGGTGTGAAGCCATATTTTGTGCTGATTGTCTCTTTTTTAAAAAGATTTTATTTATTTATTTTTAGAGAAAGGAAGGGAGGGACAAAGAGAGGGAGAGAGACATCGATGTATGTTTGCCTCTTGGGTGCCCCCTACTGGGGACCTGGCCTGCAACCCAGGCATGTGCCCTGACTGGGAATCAAACCAGTGACCCTTTGGTTCACAGGCTGGTGCTCAATCTACTGAGCCATGCCAGCCAGGGCTGATTGCCTCCATAGAAGGTATAAAGTTTTACAAAGTCAGATTTCAAGCAGTAACATTTTATACTCTCTGTCACCAACCACCTGCAAAATTAAGATAGGCCAAGTGTGAACAGACGGATTGGTGCTTTCTTGGAATCATTCACATTCTAAAGTGCCTCCTGTGGTACAATAGACGTGCCCCTGAGAGTCGTGAAAATTAAATTCTTAAAAATCGAATCCAATTTTTCCAGCGACTTGCATTCAGAGATGCTTTGTCTTCATTTATGATTGGTTTTCAATTAGCAATGGTTCCTGCCATTTGAAGTCTGAATTTCAGAGTTCCCTCCCATTCCTGTGTAGGTAATGATATGTACATAAATTAGGGCAAGTCAGAGGACCTTTATACTGCCCCCGATGCATTGTCACGGTATGTGGGTAGGGATGGGGAAGCAGTGGGCCACACTGGAGACTCAGGACCTCGGTTCTGGTGCCGCCCCTGCCGTCACAGCGTTGTGCGTCTTCGAGCAAGGTCTTTTTGCCCCCTGGCACCATTTTCTCATCTGTCAACGATAACCTCCGTGGATCCTGTCTGGCTCCAATAATCCACAGGTAACTGAATGGGAAAGGAAACTTTCAGTTAAATAATAACCTCTCGATGTTATGTTTTATAAATAAAAATTTTAAAGGTGGATTATACCTCTCTATAAGCGAATAATGGACTCTATTCGTTATTCGTGTTTCTATTTAGCTTTTTCTTTTGACTTGTACGTCCCATTTTGGCTGGATTAGATTGAGAATCCTTGGGAGGTTTATTCAGTATAGATAGATTTGTCCACTCTTTATTCTGGATACAGAAGAGGAAATATTTTAAGATAGAGCTGACACGGAACATTAATTTGATGGAAGCTTTTCTGTGTGGGGAGTGATTGTAGCATCTTCATTGCCAAAACGGAGAGAGATTAGCATGGATTAGATTATCCCATGTATAAAGGTTGTACAAATTGATAGCTATTATTTGTAGACTAGGCTGATCTTTACAGTTACTGGCCTGACTTCTTAAGCAAATAGTCATGATTTCTTTCATGTGGTTTACATGTGGCCGTCAGAGGAGCACGTATCCCTTGTTACTGAAACCTTGTGTCTCCCAATGGGGTCTTGGCAGAGACTCAAAAACATGAGATGCGTATGTGCAATATTAAGGAGATGGCACTGGTCATCTGGCACTCTGTCTGCCGAGACAGCACACACAGCCAAAGGCAGAGGAGTTCCCGAAACAGATGTTCAGGCGGGATGGCTAGAATGCTGTCAAAATGTGGTCTAGAATAATTATGAACATAATCCTAAAAAGGTAGCCAAGATATGGGTCTGAATTATGGCCAGTCACGGGATTATTATTTAATTCCAGTTCAGTGTGTTTCTTGCCAAGTATGTGCCAGACCCTCTGAAACAAATCTGGCTTTTGCCAGAGGTACTTAGCAACTATATTTTAAGCCCAAATTCCCCAAAAAGAAGAAGAAGAAGAAATTGCTTTCTGATGGGAGTAAGTTATATTTCAAGCAGCCTCTGAAGTCCTACCTTTTTCCAGGGGAGACTTCTGTGGACTGAGTGGAAGACAGGGGGCAGTCTTCTCCACTGAACCCACTCAGTCGCTCTTGTCCCACTGCGGTAGCTCTCCTGAGGTTTGTTGCAGCAGGTGGTGCGTGCTGTCAGTGAGAAAGTGGCAGTTAGTGTGCATCGGATTCTCAAAGGGATGATAACTCAAACGAGGGTGACCACTATTGTTTATGGCTGGTGATGGTCAGCAAAAAGAACCTTTACATGTCAGTCCACGAGACAGCGTAACTGCACTGTCACAATGGTGACAAAGTCAGCACATAGGTTTGCAAATCCTTTGTGAGATTGTGTTTTTATCACAACAGTGTCTTACAAACAAACAGCTAACTTTCTGAGTTAACTTACCAGAGGCGATATTTTCCTGGGGAAATATTAGGTGAAAACATTTGCAAAATACTCGGAACCCAGCAATCCCAAGACAAATGTTTGTTTTCCCTTAGCCGCTGGAAACGGACCTCAGCTGGAAACATTGGCTAGAAATGAATATTTGGAAGCTCCGAGGCCCTCTATAAATGCCATGCAGTAGCTCACTTGTAGCTCCAGTCTGAGGCCAAAATACCCTCAGAGGGGCACTGGTGTAGAAAAGTTGTTTTCAGGCACAGCGCAAACAGCAGCCGAGGAAGAGCTGCGTAGCTTTTCAGTCAGGCAACTTACCCCACCGGGTGTGTTTTTCTCAGCCAAGGAGTGTGGCAGTTTAGTTTCAAAAGTAATAATCCCCTGAAAGAACAAGAGGAGACGTGCGGAAGGACTGAAATATTTGTTATTAAATGGCTCTACTAAATCGTCATGGACTGTTGGGCTTAGGCAAATGCATTAAATTATAGACTCCCTTGCATTGTTAGGGCATCATTGCCGTCATAATTGCTAATAATGCTACTTAGAATCATAGTGGATAACACTTACTGAGTTGCTTGATATATGCTAGTCAATGTGCTAAGTCCCTTCCATTTGTAGTTGCATGAGAAATACTAATGAAACCTATTTGAAGTAGGTGCTATAATTAGTTTTCTTTTGCAGATAAAGAAACTGCTGTGTAGATGGGTGATTTATGTTGTTCAAGGCAATAAGGTTTTACTAAGTGGTAGAATTTGGATTCACATCCAGATACTGTGGTTCCAGGGTTCATGCTGTTCACTCATAACCACAGTACACTGACTACTGGGGACCTTGGGACATCTATTCAGGAGACTGCATTTTAAGGTTTCTTGGTTTAATTTACCCTGAGGGCTAAAGAAAGTAAAGAGTTTTTATGAACTTACTATCATAAAATTAACAATTGTAAATGATTTTTCAGGAGAGACACTAACTACTCGCTGTTAAGGAAATCATGGTGAAATTTTTATTCTTATGAGCTGACAGCTGCACCCTTCAGATTTCATGGAAGTGCAGATTTCATCTGTCTCTGTGCATGGCAAACATAGCTTGGTGCGCAAAAATGGACTAAGGCGAGGATACATGCCATTGTTATTGAAATAGACCCTTTTTCCCTACTACTCAGCTTGTGCTTCTGAGAATTAGTAGAATGTCAACACTTTTACGTATGTATTAGACAGGGCTTTTAGTTGAAAGTAACAGAATATGCACGGGACTGTTAATCAGAAAAAGAATGTGATAACAGATATTAATAAAATTCCAGAATCTTTGGGAGGGGCCAGCGAGCTTGATTCTGGGGCTACACGGACCCACCCTGGACTTCTCTCTCATCTTGTGGCTTCTCAGAACCTGTGATGTCAGAGATCAGTCTCCCGAAGCTGAGGGACCAGATGCCCGCCCACCTGCGTGGTGCACAGGGTACAGGCTTAGATACCTCTGTGTGGTTTTTCCATTGGCCACAAACTGTGAGAGCTGGTCAGGGCACCTCCCCTCTCACTCAAAACATCCTTTAGGACTAGATGCGGAGTTCATGTTTCAGATTGGAGAAAATAACTGTTCACAGTTTCTTACATTTCTGTATAATGTGAGAAATCAGAAGACTTCCTATATTCTGAAAATATTAATTTAAAGCCTACTGTATGCTAAGGAATATTCATGAAGTTTGGAAATCGGGGGTTAAGGAAGAAGAAGGGAGACAAAATGAGTAAGGCTGCCTCCTTAAGCTTTTGAAAGGAATTGAGTTTTATTTTTGCTTACAGATGTAAAATCAAGGAAAAGTGTATGCTGCATGCTACATATGTTTGGGCTAGGCCCAGGGTCTCTGCAGGAAGGTTTGGTATCATGGAGGCTTCTATTTCAGCAGTAAGAAGAAAAGCCCCATAAATTATGATGTGAGTGTTTTTTTTTTTTTTTTGTCATACCAGAAAAGAAGTCCATTGCAGTTTCTAAGATGGCTTTGATCACACTTATTTTAATGCCAAGTAAATTGACCAGGCATAGATTGTCTGTTGTTCTGGTGGTGGATTTTCAAATGTTGATCATCTCTGTCCCAGTGAAGTTCTCATCCCTCTGCTTACAGACATCGTTGGATTGGATTGACTTTAAATACCCCACACATCTAATGTCAGCTTTCTGTGTCCTTTGGTCAATGGCTTACCGACTCCCCGCATCATTTTGTTTTCTCTAAGAGAATAGGTGTGGCACAGCTAGAGAAATGCACGAAGAATCATCTGTAGATTTATGATACACAGGGAATAAAACCATAAAGTTGCAATATTTATTTTAAAAATTCTAATAATGTTAGAAATTGTCATACACTTATTTTTCTAAGTAGAGAATGGTCAACTTAATAGTTGACTTGGTCAAATTGACTAAGTCAACTAAGTCAACTTGGACTTTGGTGCAGGTTTGGCAGATATAGTAATAGTATCTTTATCTTGACTGATATATGACTCTCTTGTGTTTTTGCAGCAGAGCTATTGGCTGAATTCATATTCTCCAGTAGTAAAGGTAGCAACATCGTCCACAATAGCCAGCATTTATTGAGCCCTGACCATGTGTCAGGCAGCATTTCATCACTTCACATACATTAACTCATGTAATTCTCACAGTGGATCTGCTATGTAGAAACACATTCTATGGACTCCTGTTGTACATGTGAGGAAAGTGAGACATGGAGACGTTAAGGAACTTAGACCAATTTACACGGCTGGTTAGTGATACAGTCAGATTTGGGGTCCAGGTAGTTAGACTGCAAAATTTGAGCTCTTAGCTTTGATTCTAGCCTATCTCAATATGGAGAGTTGCCGAGCAGGTCAAATTTTGTTAGTGCATATATTAAGATGATAAAAATTAGTGAAAGGAGGAAAAGATAGAGAGAAAAGGAAAGATAAACATTACCTACCACTGAATAAGAGCTCTGTTAATATTTTAAGTGATATATATTTAGCACCCCACCCCCCACCACCTTTGCATCCAAGCACAAAATTCGGATCATATATATTATGATGTTCTTTTTAACAGTTTTTAAGTTAATATATTTTGAAAAGGTTTCCATTGTAGTATTTTATGTTTTTAATGGATATATTAAGGCATGGAAGTTGCATATTTTTATGTACCCCCTATTACTGAGTACTTAGATTATTTTCTACTTCCTGCTTTTAGAAAGCAGGGTTTTTAATAAAATCATAAACACTACTAGGGAATAGCATCAAACATGTATAATTTATTAAAGATTAAAATACAAATATAACTCCAACTCCAAATGATTAATTTATGTTTTCCCTTTGAGACTTGTTTGTTTTGCTTTCGTCATATCTACTCATATACCCCTTAAAACTTTAATTTAGATTTGGGAAGGTTGACAAGAAAGACAATCTTTCAGTCTGAGGTTCCATTCATTATTTGGAGTCAGATTCCATGGAGGACTCAGCTTTGACAAATTGCTCAGTTGGCTCACTGATGTTGAAAGGACTCATCACCTAACATATACATCTCTAGTTGCCCAGGAAAATACTGGGCATGTGATTTTGTGTTGTGCTAAAATTTGGATCTCCAGTATTTTCGCTAAGACACACTATTCTTTTTTCTATGGTTGCTGTCTTTATTTATAGAGTCTATAATTTTTCATTTTTATTTACAGTTTACTTTCAATATTATTTCGTATTAGTTTCAGGCATACAGCATAGTGGTTAGATAACCCTATACCTTACACATTGCCCCCCCCCCACTTCCTGTACCCACCTAGGCGCTGTACGTAGTTATTACAATATTATTGACCTTGTTGAGAGCTGCTATTCTTGAGCAGAATCTTCTCCCATGTTTTCATTATAGATGTGTTATCTTTGTGAAAACCTGATACCGTAAAACTTTTATTTTTCAGTCTCTCAGTACCGCTCCCTATGCAGTGATTCTGAACATGTCCACAATGCTGAGCATCATTCTTCATGATGAATTACAGTAACATTTTCGTGAAAGTCCATAGTGTAGGATTACATTGTGGTAAATATCGAGTAGTAGTTTTAAGAACAGGCATTTTGGAACCACACGGACCTACAGTGCCAGCTTGAAGCTGCTGCCTTCAAGCGCTGTAATTTGGGACCGGTAACTTAACCTCTCTAAACTTTAGTTTCTTACCTATACAATGAAGCTGGTTTTGGACTACAAGAAATAAGTCATATATAGTATCTGAATTCTTGCAAACTTTCTGTTAATATTAGTTTTCATTGTCATCATAAAGTACATTTTATTCTTCTGATAAATATGGAACATTGGTTTTTATGTGTGGAATCTAAGTAACTCTCTCTGAATAGTTGCTAATTAATCAAAATACAGGATTTACTGATGGGGTTGATGAAAGGAGACTTACTATATGCAGAATTATGATAGATCATCTGGAGGTCTTGTCCATGATAACGACAGCAAAATAATGAAATTCCTCTGGTACTTTCATGTGTTATGAATACTTATTTTATAACTAGCATGCCCAGAATTTTTCGAGAACATTTAATATTATTTTACATGTGATTATTAAAGCAATTATGGAACCTACTACTGGCAGTTACTTAACTTCATTAATTTTAATAATAATTACAAGCTCTAAGGGCATCAAAAGCATAGTTCCATGTATTGTTTCAGAGATTCCCCAGTGGAAACACTTTCTCCCATGCTGGCATCATGATTTGATTCCCGAATTATAGTCCCTATTGACCTGAAATGAAACATTTATATCTCTGGATTGACACAGCAGCAATGTATAGTTCCTCTGCCCTGGCCTGACCCTAGCATCCCTACACTGATTTCTTCTGTAAAACCTTATTAACAGTTGGGCTTGTTCCTAGGAGGACATTTTTAGTAAAGACAAAACTGTCAACACCTTATTAGAGTGAAATAGAGCTTTTGTCCAGTGTGTGTGTGTGTGTGTGTTGGGTAGATAGGCTACTTGTAGAAATCAGAGCCCAAACTATTGGGAAAAGCATGCATACAGTTATAGATATTTTCGGTAATGGAGAAGTGAAAGATAATGTATAATCTGCCTGAAACCATTATTTCTTAGCACTTACCAACCCTGGGGATAGAGTACAATTAAATGATATTTCAAAAAACATAATGAAAGAAGAAACCCATTTGAAAAGCTATTATAATTCAACAAAAGTAAGATAAAACATGGACAGATGTGGGGAATTCTTTCTGAACAGGCACACTCAGAGGTAATTTCTTCCAAGCCCAAGTCTTGCTAACGCTGCCGCTCTGTGCAGTCAGACCCCTGGGCTCCCAGGAAGAGCCCCGGGCCAGAAGTCTGGGGTGTGCATTGTATTCGGGCCCAGTCTCAGCTTTGTGGACGGTTTTTACTTTCAGCAAAACCAAAACCAAACCAAATCACATAGCCGTTCAGGCTTCAGATTCTCATCTATAAAATGAAGAGTTTGTATTGGGTGGGCTTCACGGCAGCGCCATGAGGGGCATGACTTGCATGTGCAAATCTCCCTGCATGTGTTTCGCAGCTTGCTGTCAGTTGAGGACTCCACGCTGGGGGTAAAAGAATATGTTAAAATTGTGGAAAGTTCTTGTGGAGGTGGGGCTCTGAGATATATTTGTGAAACAGTAATACCTCTTAGAGCTGATAATATTTTTTCCGGCATGTACACACGTGTGTCAGTTTGAATTGCTGTGTTTAGATTAATGTTCTCAGAAGTGATTTCTACATTACCATCAAGAAGCAGTACATTTGAAACCTATCCTGTGCCATCTTGAGTTCAAAGAATAACATTATTTTATTCCATTACTTAAAAAATGTTTAAATAAACCTCTTATCGTCTCAAGTGCCCTGTCATGTTTCCGTGTAGAATGGCCCTAAGCATCCTGGAAGTAAAGCACTTTATCCGTCAGTCTCATTGTAGGAAAATGTCTTCTTTGAGAGTCTTCAAGTTTTCTAGTGCATCTTAGGGTGTCACCCAAGCACCCCTTGTGGTGTTAGACGACACTGGAGAGATACCTGAATTTGTAGGGTTTGTTGTGACCTTCAGGTAATACATGCCTTTGAATCTGTCAGGGGATGTTTGAAGGTACAATGCTAAGAATGACACATCACTTATTTTTTAACTTTCAAAACCAACTCCATAGAAATATTTTTAATGCCATTTTTACGGATGACAACATGGAGTGCAAAGACGTTAACTTGGCCAAAGGTAAGGACAGGCATGCCTCATTTATACCTCATTTTATTGAGTTCTGCTTTATTACACTTGCAGACAGTATGTTTTTTTAGAAACCGAAGGTATGTGGTCACACTGTGTGGGGCAAGCCTATTGATGCCACTCTCCCAATGGGCTCCAATGATGGTTAGCAGGGGGTTTTTGAAGCCATAAAGTACTTTCTAAAGAAAAGATATACATTTTATTGTTGGCAGAGTTCTGAGTGATCGCATTTAAGTCTTCTGTGGACTACAAATGTACCCTGTCATCATACACTGAGATGGTTTTGTCTTTCTGCTAATTGATGAAGAATTACTTCTAGCAGTATGTTGTCAGTCAGATAAGACATTAGGTGGTGAGACTATAGATATCGATGACGTAAATTTAATGTTACATTTGCGATGTTTTTCAATTAATGGATTTTTATTAATATGCTGGATAAAATATTTACTTGATTAGTCATTGACATTAAAAAAGATATAATAGACATAATACTCATGCACACTTAATAGGCCACAGTACAGTAAACATAGCTTTCATATGCACCGGGAAACCAAAAATTCCATGTGCGTAACTTTATTGTGATACTTGAGTTACTGAGGTAGTCCGGCACTAAACACGCGGTATCTCCAAGGTGTGCTTGTGTACGCAGGGGCGTGACGCTAGCTCTAGAACAAATTATCTTTCTCATCCTACATTGGGTTGCTATAACAATAGAAATATGGAGATTTCCAAAATTTTCCCTGTGACTGTTCAGAAAGCACTATACTTTTATATTTTCCTGTTTTTCCGCTGTGAGCACACAGGCCTGGGAACAAGAGTGCTTGGTTCTCATCTCGAAATTTCCACCTCTCGG
>PVKM010044204.1:0-12307 GCA_004027735.1 Carollia perspicillata | reverse complement strand
GCAGGTGGATTAAGCGGATCAGTCTCAGGAGGATCCAGCAAGTAGGGCAATGCTAGGATCCCAGCAGGCCCGGTCCCCTAAGGAATGGGAGGCTCAAAACCCTGTCGAGCTGAGCCTGGCCCTAGCCCCGCAAGAAGATTAAAGGCGCCCCAAAACCTGGGTGCATGAGGCCCAGTAGGAGTCTCCTGGCTGAGTCCGGTGGGTGTAATCTCATCTTAGCTGCCGCGAAGGCTCCGGCCAGTCGGACAGTGGCGTGGGTCTGCGGCGCTTCGGCGAAAGCCAGGGGTCTGCAGGCACAGGCCAGAGGAACCTGAAGTCCGTGAGGCTGGAGCTCAGCGCGGGCTTCCCTGAACTGCCCTTTCGCAGACCCAGGGAAGCCGGGGGGAGGGAGTGAAGGAGGGAGAGAGAGTTAAAACATCAGCTGAAGTGCCAAGATGATTTATGAGACGAGGGAAAATATTTCATAAAGATCTCCTGGATATTCTGTACTTAACCAGTTAGGAGACAAAGGGCTTCTCCTGCCTGGTGTGTGCAAGCGGACCCGTGCGAGCGAGCGAGCTAGCGTGGACGAGAGCTGCGGAGGCTGGACCGGCGGCGCGGGTAGGAGCGGGACCCGGCCAGGCGCGCTGCGCCCCCTGTGCTCGCTCCGGATCCGCGGAGCTGGCGGCGGGCGGCGCTCAGCCTCGCGCTCAGCCTCTTCTTCCCAGCCGGGGAGAGCCAGCCTCGGTCTCCCGTGTTCTCTGCCGCCGGCTACCAGTCGCTACGCACTGTCTCCCTCCACAAGCCCTCCTCCTGGGCCATCCCAGAGTCCAGGAGCCCAGTCCCCGGGCTCTCCCACTGTCCGTTGGGTTCCACTGAGGCAGACAGGTCCTCGTCTTAGGTCTCCACCTAGATTCTAAACCGAATGTTTTGGGATGCCCGGATCCCGATGGACAGGGAGGTGAGGGAAGTCCTACGCGCAGCTGCGCGTGGGACGCGAGAGGACTAACTGCCAGGCACTTTGCCCCGGAATGAGAATTGGGGGGTGCGTGGGTGGGGAGGTACCTCAGGAGGGAAAGGGGAAAGGGAAGGACCAAAGAGAGGAAGGAAGAACAAGGAAGGAACGGAAGGGAACTCAGAGCGGAGAATAGGGGGGCTAAGCCTGGGGATGCGGACCCAGCTCCGGGCGGCGTGGCCCATGCGGGCACTGGCCGGTGGATGGCGGGGCTGGGTGAGTTGGGACTTCCAGCCTGGCTTCCAAGCGCGGTGCGCTCCGCGGCCCGCTGCCGATGCCTGAATATTCATTAGACTGGCCGCTCTTTATCCTTATCTAAGGTTTATCTTATCGGCGAGTTTCGTTTCTCCGCGTAGTTTTAATCCTGGGCTCCCCTTCCTCCTCCCCCTGGCCCACTCCCCTCCTTCTCTCTTCCTTCGCCCGCCGCTCCCTCCTCCCTCCCGTTTCCCCCTCCCCTACCCTCCCCTCGCCGGCACCGGAGTGACAGGCGCGGGGCCCTCCTCGCCGAAGCTCGGGGCTCCGGCGCTGGCGAATCACAGAGTGGTGGAATCTATTGCCTTTGTCTGACAAGTCATCCATCTCCCAGCGCAGGGAGGGGGAGGGGGTCTGGAGGGGACTTTGCAGCTTTTAGAGAGAGACACACCGGGAGCCGAGGCTCCAGTCTCCGACCGAGTCTTCTCGCGGCCGCAACCCACCTGGGGCCAGCCCAGTGCTGCCGGCTCGCTCCCTCCCTCCCTCCCGGCCTTTTGGCCGCAGCAGCGTGCGCCTGCCGTTTCCAGGGGTGGGGGCCCGGCTCGCACCCTCCCCTCCCGAAGGCGCCCGCCCAGACATCCCGAGGATTGCTACTTCTCTGCCAACTTCACCAACTCACCGGCACTTGGAGCGGCCCAACTTCCAGCCCGGCGCCCTGGGCCGCCCCAGCTCCTCGCCCTCTCTGACTGCCGCCTCTCGATGACCAGGTTCCAGGGGAGCTGAGCGAGCCGCCTCCCGCTCCCAGCTTCTGCCCGGGCCGCAGCGGCCGCTCGAGCCATGCGCCCCCAGATTCTCCCGGCCCGGCCCGCCGCCTCGGGGCCATCCTGCTGACCAACCAGCCCCGCGCCCCGACGGCGGGAAGTTGCGGGCGCTGCGGTTGCCAGTTCCGGCCGGTCAGGGACAAGTCCCCGCTGGGAAAGCAGTGCGGCGCCCCCAGCCCCGGTGCGCCTTGCCGCAGCCGGGCGCCTGCTCACCCCCACCCCCATCGTCCCTCCCTTTTCTTCTCAAGTCCTGAAGTTGAGTTTGCGAGGCGACACGGCGGCGGCGGCCGCGCTGCTCCCGCTCCTCCGCCTCCCCATGGATATGCACTGCAAAGCAGACCCCTTCTCCGCGATGCACCGTGAGTACCGGCGCCCGGCTTCTGCTCCCGTTCGGGGCTCCCCTCCCAACCCGGTCCTTCCTGGCGCGGCCCTGACCCCCGGTTCTCAGGCTGGCTTCTCCCAGTCTCCCTTTCGTTCTTCCTCTCATTTCCCAGTGTTTCTGAAGCCTCCAGTTTCCCTCCTTTTCTGCCTTCTGTCACCCATACTTTTCCTTCTCTACCTGCCTTCCTACCTTCCCTTGTGCCCATCACCTGCCTTCCTTCCACCTGCTTCTTAAGCTGTGGATCCACACACGCCCCTCCAGGAACCCCACTCCCTACTCGCCTTCTTGCCCTGGGCTGGCTGACAAACGGGCTGGCAGTTTTCAGGGTTTGTGTTGTGTTGTGATTTCTCTATCTTCTCTCTCTGTTCGCCTCCCCACCTCCCTCCCCTCATCTCTCCCTTTCTCCAACTTAGAGTGTGGCTGTCCAGGATGAGCCTGGGAGCACCGCAGCCTCAGTGTCAGGACGGTCAGGCAGAAGAGCATGGGGGTGGGGTGCCCCCTTCTGACCCTCGGCTCCCAGCAGCTCGGTGCCCTGCCAGCCTAGCCAAGGCTTCTCGTGGGCTGGTTTGAGATACTCCTTCCCTCTTCTTTTCTTTCCACTCTCCCTTCCCTCTGTTTCTCCTTCTCTTCTCCTTGAGTTGGGAGTTGGAGATTGGCAGGATGTGGTGGTCATCTTTTTCCACCTCTCCCGGGGAGATGCTCTAAAAACAAAGAGATGTTCCAAGAGGAAATCGAAATCAGCAAGAGATGGAGTGGAGGAGTCTTCCAGGAGGGCCCTGGGCAGAGCAAGGCTCTGCTTCCAGTCCTGGAGGCTCCTTGCCCACCTCCCGCTCCCTGGTGAGGACAGTTTAGCCAGTGACCTAGCCAGGGGGTAAGCAAAGAGGGAGAAAATAGCTGGGAAAGAACAAAAGGAAGGCAAACGCCAAAGCTGGGGAGAAAGGAAAGAGAAATCAAAACACGGGGAAGAAAATAAAAGAGAGAAAACAGGATGTGACCAAAAAAGAATGGGGAAGAAAGAAATGAAAAAATAAGAAAAAGGAATTATTTTAATTAAATTCTAATTTAATTTTTGTCATATGTCTTTAACTTGGAAAACAATTCAGAGGTTTTTGTCGGTTTTTTTAAAAGGTACACAGATTCTAAATAAAAACATCTCCTCCTTTGTAGATTAATAATTAAGGATGATTTGTAACTTTTCAGAGGGAAACTTTTTAGAACTAGCTTGGATATGTGCTTTGGACAAGAGAGCCGAGCAGGGGGAGCAGAGTTTTTCTCTAAATATATATATATAGGGTTACGGGAGGAGCTTTAAAAAATACCCCCTGGATAAAGTATATTTTCCTAAATAATATCCAAGCACAGGAGGTCCGAGCCGGGGGCCTCAGGCTGCCGCGAGTCTCCGAGAGCCAAGCCAGAAATCCAGGCTCCTTTTCCGAGCTTCACTCGCTGTCTTCGCCCAGCCCGCCTGCCTCTCGGCCGGCTGCCTCTGCTCTCCCTCTCTGCTCTGGCTGATCCTGCGGGGAACCCGCCGAATCCCAGCCGCCCACTGGGTGCCACTTTGAAACCTACAGGGGAGCAAGGCGAGCTGAAGGTGGTCGGAGGAAGGGAGAGACCGCGGCGCGGGCGGCGGGCGGCGGGCGGCAGACCGGCCGGCAAAGCCTGGGCAGCCGGAGTGGGCGCCGGCGGTAGTGGCGCATCCAGGCCCCACTCCGCGCTGGCTCCGGCCCCCAGCCCTGGACTCCCACCGTGTCCCCTTCCATTCCCACCCCTTAGATTGGGAATGAGGGGCCGGGCCCAGAGCCCGGGGAGGCTGAATTATTCATCTTTAATCTGCCCGCAGCTGCCGCCTTTTCATACCGGTAACGCGAGTTCTCCCGGGGCCTAAATTATTGATGGTCGGGGTTTGGAGGGCGGGGAGGGGTGAAGAGCGGGGCTAGAGGTAGTGAGTCCAGCGGAGATGGGGAGTAAAAGAAGAGGTTCCGGCCTTCCCCAGTCTCCAGATTCCGAGGCCTCTCCCCAGGGGTTTTGCCCGCCTGTGCTTAGGGTCCCCCCAGAAGGGGAAGGGAAGAATTGAGCGGGACGCAGATGTCCCCGCTTTCGCCGAAAGTCGCCTGAGGCTAGTAGGGCAGGGGCTGCAGGTTGATGGCCTGATCCGGCCCAACTCGGCCGCTGGAAGTCTCTGTGCTTGGACTGATCAGTAACTGCGGCTGCGGGTTGATCGCTCTGGGTGCAGGATTTCTAGACTGCTTTAGGCCAGGGAGAATGAGGAGTCAGCAAGCGCCCCCAGGCCTGGCATCCAGTAATCACCTGGAACCACCCGGGCTCCGAGGTTGGAAGCCCGAGCTGGAGTCCGGAGTCCGGGTGGAGCCCCAGAGCCTTCCTCTTGGCCAAGCGAGCAAATGCCCTGCTGCGGGCGACTGCCAAGGTCTGAGAGGTCAGAAGGACGCGAGCCGGCCGGGGCTGGCTGGCACAGGGTTCCCCTTGAGCCCTCAGCCCTCCCGGGCGACCTGTAACGGGCAACCTGGGCAAGGCGCTGGGCCCGGAGCCTGGCGCAGCGCGGCAGGCCAGCCCTAGCAGCCTGCGTCCTCCAGCTGACGCGCGCGCGGCGCCGCGCCGCTCGCCACTGCCTGCCTGTCTCTGAGCGCAGCCGGCTTCGGGCCCCTGCCTCTTCGGCCTTCCCTTCTCCACCTGGCTTTCTTTGAACTTTAGATATTAGGGAAGCAAGAGGGGGAAATGGACCCCCCAAATATCTGAAGATAGAAAACATAAAGGAAACGAAAACTCTCGATCCAAAAAAAAACCAAAACGGAACAAATCAAAGACACAGAGAAAGAGGTAGAGAAAACCCCATCCAATTAAAAAGAGATACAAGGAAAAGGGTAGAGAGCAGAAGGAGAGTGTCGGGGACCCGAGGATGCTAGGGACTCGGTGATGTCCCTCTCTGTGCTCGGAGTCCTTCGCTAGTCGCCCGGACCCAGACCCTTTCAAACACCCGCACACAGCGACAACTCCATCTTGCCTGCGGCTCAGGCGGGATCCGCTCCACGCAGGTCCCGTCTTCTGCCCGGCCTCTCCTTTCTTTTGCATTCTTTCCCGCTGGCATCAACTCCCCCTTTGCTGTTTTTCCCCCTTCCCCCCTCTTTTCGCTCGCCCTGCGTCTCCATTCCTTCCTTCACGTTCTCCCTTGTGCCCCACTGGTCCGAGCCGAGTGCTTTCGCAGCCCTCCGCCCAGCGCCTGCGCTTCCGCGCCTCCACCTGCCCGAGGGTTCCAGTCCCCCATCCTCCGCGTTGTGGTCTGCCGTCCACCGTTCCCCCGCGACTCCGGGAACATGCCCCTCTGCCCTGCCTGCTCCCTTCACACGACCTGGGCCGCGGACCCTGACTAATGGCTGGTCCCTGCTGTGTGTGGGGTGTTGTGTTTTTTTTTCTTGTCTCTCCCCAGCAGGGCACGGGGGTGTGAACCAGCTCGGGGGGGTGTTTGTGAACGGCCGACCCCTGCCCGACGTGGTGAGGCAGCGCATCGTGGAGCTAGCCCACCAGGGTGTGCGGCCCTGCGACATATCCCGGCAGCTGCGGGTCAGCCACGGCTGTGTCAGCAAAATCCTGGGCAGGTGAGGGCCTCGGAGCTGCTTCCTCAGGGGGATGCCCTGCCTCCCTCCCCTGCGGGCCCTGGGTCTCCAACCTGAGGACTTGGCTAAAAGCTGGGGCTACTAGCGGGAAAGGGAAATGACTGACCTGGGGTATTTGGAGAGCTGCTCCTTTCCGAGGGGGCACTCAGGAGACGGCTGCAGCCCCTGGAGCGAGGCTGGAGCAGGGGTCGTTCAGCACCTGCCCAGCTCTGGGAGGCAACCTGATTCCTGTCTTCAGAAAAGGAGTGGGCAGCTTTTTTAGCAGAGTTATACGGACTGGGGGATTGGAGGAACAGGGAGAGGAGCTAAAACAGGTACCCAAGAGGAGAAAAATCAGCATTGAGGAGGCGGAAGGAGGGTCTTGGTTCCCACAGGTGCTCTGCACCCAAGGGGAAAGGGCTGGATATGGAGCCTCAGCCCTGGTCCACCTGGGGGCCTAGGAGCGCAGTTCCTTCTGCTCTTCCCGCAGGAAAGGCCAGGCTTTCCCTCCTAGGGGCTGTTGTTTAGGCTAGTGTTCACCCAGCCCCTGGCAAGACTGCCTCCTGGAGGGAGTGCCCGCCCCCCTTTGCTCTCCCTTATCCTCTGCATCCGTCGCCTTAGCCTTTGGAAGCTGGCTTAGCCGAGCTGGGCCTTTTTCCTCTGCGCAGCTGCCTCAGGCACGAGAGTGGCTCAGTGGCTCTGGAACCTACAGCCCCCACCCCGACCCCTGCCCCTGTCACTGCTGCTTCTTGCTGATCCTGCCGGCCTTCCCCGCGCAGGTACTACGAGACTGGCAGCATCAAGCCCGGAGTGATTGGTGGCTCCAAGCCCAAAGTGGCGACGCCCAAAGTGGTGGACAAGATTGCTGAATACAAGCGACAGAACCCAACCATGTTCGCCTGGGAAATCCGTGACCGGCTCCTGGCCGAGGGCATCTGCGACAATGACACAGTGCCCAGTGTCTCTTCCATCAACAGGTGAGCAAGCTACCCTGGGCTGCAGGGCAGGGCTCCAGCTCCCAGCTCCTGCCCACCAGGGCACCCCAGCACACGATCTTGGGGACTCAGTTCTTTCTCCAGCCTCTGCCCTTCCTCCCCACTCCCAGCCTCAGAGTCTTTTGGGCATGGAGAGGGGACCCGGGAGGCAGAGAGATAGACAGACAGGGCTGTCTCCAGTTTAGGACTGGGTATTCCCTGCCAGGCTTCTCCCGCCGGTGTCCTGGAAATGAATCCAAGTGTTTGTGGTAATTAAGACTCCAAGATTACGCGCCTCGGTATCTAGAGACAATCACAGCCCACAGCCGAAGCCTTTAAAATGACCAGTGTCTATTCATCGCCTCCAAACAGACTTCCCTTTCTAAAGGCATGCTCCCTTCCCCAGGGGCAGCAGCCTGTCCTGGCTCCCCCACCCTCCCTGCCAACTCCCACAAAGCTTGCCTCCCCGGAGCCCAGGCTTTGCTAGCCAGCTTTGCACAAATTTCCGGCCTACGAGCAGGAATATCCAGGCCTATGGAGCAAATGCCAACCACTAGCCAGCAATTAGCAGGGTCTAGAGAAGCTGGACAAGGAGTGGGATGCCTCTCAGGGAGACAGAACTCAGGATTCTGAGGCTGAACCTTAGGAGATGCCGCTAACCACCTGCAGCCTGTGTCCAGGCCTAAGAGTATGTTGTTGACACACTCAGCCACCTGGGGATGACACAGGCTAGAGTCAGCTTGACATAGAATAGCGGAAGATAGTCAGTCTCCCAATCCTCAAGCCACTCCAGCATGTCCCCTGAAAGAACACATGTGCACACTCCATCCATGTATGTACACCCAGCCAGCATGCAAATGTGTGCCTGTCTGTTGTGGGTACAGCGCACGTAAGCAGCGGGTGGATGCAGCAGCCCAGGATGGCTTCAACATCGCAGAACTGTGCAACCTGACATTAACAGAAACCCTGTACAAGTTCCAGATAACCTTGGCCAGCCTTTCAACCCCTGCTCCCTATTTTAAGGCAAATCCCCAAATGAGATGAGGGTTAAGAGTTTCACACCCTTGTTGTTCTTTGCACTCTTCATAGGCTCATTATCAGGACAACTAATAATTCAGATGGTGCCTTTTTTTCTGAAGCTGGCATCACGTGTCAAGGTTTTTAAAAAAAATATTTTGCAAATGATATGGAATTATCCCAAATCATCCTGAAAACAGCAGGTAGAATTAGCTGGTAGAATGTACCTTGGCTAAAGAAGATTCCCTCTGCCACACTTGTGCTGTAACATACTGCAAGGCGACCCCAGAAATTATCCCAGTGTGTGCCATCTGTATTAAAATGGTTATTCAGTTATGAACAGGGTAACATAATACTGATCAGCTAATTATACACCCTCCGAAAACCCTCCAGCTCCCTGGGCCTGGCTCAGCTAGGTATTAAAAGCATAGCAGTTTGACATTCAGACACCTTCCGAAGGAGCTGGAGAAAGACGGTGGGTGGTTTGGGACAGAAATGAGTCTTTTGCATTTAAAAGCTAGAGGAGGAGTCTGGGGAAGCTTTGGGACAGAGGCAAGAGTGGTAGCCCGGGAAGGACATGGGACAAAGCACTGTTTTCTGAGCCATCTGGAGATGTAGCCTCTGCTGGTCCTTGGTGTGAGTTGAAACCGAGGTCTTGGGAGGAGAGCAGCCCTGCCTGAGGACAGTGGTGCTGGGACTGGGTGCTGGGGTTCCGGAGAGTATTAGAGAGACGTGCCGCTGTCAGTGATAGGGTTTGCTTTGGAGGAACCCAAGACATGTACGGTTAAGGCGGTTTGCTTCTCTCAATGGGCAGAGAATCGGAGCGATCCAGGTAGGTGTGGTGGCGGCACCCCTTGTCCAGCACCTTTTCTAGCACCCCCTGCTCCCCTCACCCCAAAATATACTCCGTGTCCCTGGCTGAGATGTTTAGGAAGCTGGCTCAGGTAAAAGTTTGGGGATGCTCTCATCCTGAAACGCCATGGAGAACAGGGTGACCCCAGGATCAAGCTCTAGAGGCCTTAGGGTGCAGCTGCCAGAGTTGGGGAAAAGTAGAGAAGTGAGTCTAGGTTGACAGGAGAGTGCGAAACAGAATGGCCTCAGCCCAACAGCTCTGACAGCTGCAGAATCTGCTCAGTGTGGCGCCCTAGCACCTGAGGGGCACGGAAGCTTCCTTTGGGTGTGGAGAAATAGCCATCTGTGGGCAGGCATTGCTGTAGATGAACAAGGAGTGGGAGGAAAGGAATGGGGAAGCCACTGGCAGCATGGGCAGACAGCCCTGGGTCGGCAGCTAGGCGCCCGGGCCTTGCTTTGTCAACAAGGAGCAGTGGGTACTCGCCACTTCGCTTTGGGACAGAATCCCATCATGGTTAATATTTTGGAAAGAATTCTGGGAGCTTCCCCAGTGTGCTGCTGAGTCGAGGCTGGAGGGGTGCATCTGGGCCCCACACCCTTAGCTTCATTCAGCCTTGTTGGTGCTTTGCTTTGAAGGGGGAAGAGTTACCTGAAATGTGTTGTTCCACCATAAAGCCCGAGAAAGTCAGGAGTTTCTACTGGTGCTGGTGATGTCAGGGACTTTGTGAATTCTCAGTCTCTGTGGGAAGAGCCTGGAGATTTTCCCCTGGGCAGAAAGTGTGGTGCATTAGGGGAACAGGCAGTTCTTGAGTGGAGAGATTTACTGCTGGTGGGTGTCCGCATGTGTTGGGTGCTTTATAACCATTATGAGTGAGGGTGTGCATGTACCGGTGGTTGGCAAGAAAGGAAGTCCACACATGCTCCCCTACCTGAGCCAAATCGTCAGGTTTTTCATATTCTTCCCCTCAAAACAGATGCTGCCGCCGCACTTGAAATATGCTGTTATGGTTATAAACTCAATTGCTTTTCATGCTTTCGAAATGGTTTTGGCTTTCTCTGATCCTGTCGTGATAAAGCTTTAGACAGCCAACCCACATTCTCCACTGGCAACTCCTCATAGAAATACTTCTCTGAGCCAGCGGAGTAGGTCGGGGAGGCCTCCCACCCTCACCCCCAGGGACCACCGTCAAAAATCCAGAGAGTTAACTGGGTTGCTTAGTATGTGGATCATTTCTTAGTGTCTGAGTCATTCTCGATATTGGGTGACTGATCACTGAGCACGGAGTTGTAAGTTCTTTAGCTCGTACACTGCTGCTGCGGAGGGCGGGTGCTTATAAACAGGTGACTTGAGATTGAGACCTGGTGCGGGAAATGGCCTGGAGAGGGGAAAAGATGGAGGGAGATCCATGCTGCTGAAAGGGGAAAAGTCACCTAGTTACATCAGAATTGACTAAGTAGGAAGGATTTTCCTGATTACATGCCAAGGCCTCCTGGTCTGGCTGTTGCTCTGGGCAGAAACAATACAGCTCCTTTGAAAGAACAGGCACAAACTGCAAGGAGAGTCTAGGGTTACTGAAGATCCCCTGAGGGCAACCTCTGGAAATGAGCTGACAGGAAGGCCCTCACTTTCCTAACTTTTTCGGCCTGCCCTGCACAGTTTGGGACCAGGGTACTCCCGATGCCTCTAAATTTTTGGTGTGGACTCTTCCAGGGTCCATTTCTCACTGAACTCTTGCTACCCACGGTCTCTTAACCCTCTTTGGCTCTAAGTGAGCACATTTGCTCTCTTAGCAGGGGCAACACGGCCTTCAAGAAGGCTACGGCCCCAAAGCTGTTAAAGAATTCCATCCTGTGCCCTTCACAGGTCTTCATCAGAGCTCTGGTAGTGGGGTAACGACGGGGGTCTGCCAGCAGTTCATTCACAGACCTTTCCTTATAAGCTGGGGGCCACTCATCCTAGCCAAGGGAATGCTGAGGACATGTTCAGGGCTAGGGTTTTATCTCCCTCTCTGAGACTCAGGTTCTAGAACATTGCACGTTTGACTCTTGGACCTGGCTTGGCACGAAGCTGAACTCAAAGCATAGCTTTCCCTGCCACATCTTCATATCTCTGCTGCTGTCTGGTGGTCAAGGCTATTGGCCTCATGGCAAACAGCTAAGGCAAGTTGATGGGCTAAGAAGAAGACTTCTCCCAACAGAGGAATGAGAAAAGTAGGGACAGAGAACTTGCCTTCTGTGGCCTACCAGATTGGGTCATAAATAGCAAACACACATGTCGGCTTCTGTCTGAGAAGCCTCGCTCACCTGTCCCTCCCCAGAGAGGGTCTCCTGTTGCTGAGTAACATGTGAAACAGCCATGACTGTGGGTCCTCTTATTCTTTCACATGAGCTGGCGTTGTCCTTCAGAAAAACCATTTCAGTTCCCTTAGTTATTTTAGACTTCTCGGCCAGCAGTCGTATCGGTCTGTCTCACTGTTGACTGGCTCTGAGTGGGCGTTCAGGCCACAGAATGGCCTTCAGGTGAGAGTGATGGCTGGTTGCCCTGTGTTCTTTCCTCAACTGGCAACTCTTGGGAAGAGGCAGACAGGAAGGGTTGTCCCTCATGAAAGCTCCAGGTGGGTTTTGGATGGTGATGCAAAGTGGGAAAAAAAGGGAAACCCCTAAATAAATAAACAAATAAATGGTGCCCCAACTATTCTGAGAACGCAATAAAACAATCACATCAAAATGAAGAGGCATAAATCTTGTGTCTGCACAGGTAACCCACTCAATTGTTTTTATTATCGCTTGGGCTGCCTCCATTTATTACCGTCCACAGCCTGGGCCATGGAGGTTGCACGGAGGGTGGTCTCCAGTGCAATCCTACACTCTGAGAGGCAACAATCAGCCCGTACAGGCAGGGATTTCGATGGAAGCTGGGGAAGGGCCCATCTGTCTGCATGAAAACCAATCAATAACTCTGTAACCAGAGCCCTGTCACAGGGAAATGGACAACACAACAGTTCAATACAGGGGCCACAGGGGGAATTAGCCAAGTGGAGATGGGGCCAGGCAAGAGTAGCCCCTACGGAAGGGAAACAGGGTGCCTGGAGAAGGGAGTATTGGGGAGGAAGTGGGGTGCAGCAGGGGAGAGCATTGGCTCTGTAAGCATATTGGCACAAGGGGAGAATTATTGTGCGAAGTAGATCCAGGAGACAAAAGGCATCACTGGAAGTTGGGGTGAGAGGGAACAGTTGGGAAACGGTCTCGTTTTGGCACACATGGGATCATGTGGTTGCTTGTGTGATGGTATGTGCTTGTGGGCTAGATGCAGCTTTCAGGGGAAGAGTAGTGATGGTAGTAACTGGTGCAGGAGATGAATCAACCCCATCCACCCACCAGGACCAAGAGCGTGTGCTCTGAAGAGCTGGTTTCTTATGAGCTCACATGGGACAGATGTGCTGCTTCCCAGTCTTCTCAGCAGGACT
>PVKM010044203.1:0-12307 GCA_004027735.1 Carollia perspicillata | reverse complement strand
AAAAGGCATGCAATTATTGCAGGCCAATCACACCCCAACAAAGTTGGTTTTTAAGTAGTATAGGTGTGGCCCTGGCTGGTGTGGCTCAGTTGGTTGGAACATCATCCTATAAACCAAAAGATCGCTGGTTCGATCCCTGGTCAGGGAGCATGCCTGGGTTTTGGGTTTGTCCCCCAGTAAGTATGAGGCAAACGATCAGTGTTTCTCTCTAAAATCAATAAGCATGTCCTTGGCTGCGGATAACAAATAATAACAAGGCATGTGCATAGGTGCATGTAGCAGGTTACAATATAAAAATATATTTCTTGAAATCGCTATGCATTTGAAATGTATTCACACCCTGCTTGGGCACAGAAGCCGTGTCCTCAGAAGCCTTGGTGGAGGTGAGCTGGCAGTTACTGGTGTGCGCCGTTACACGGGTCACCCAAGCAGGGTCAGGGAGTTTATTTGGTTATTAATGACTGTTGGCACATCCTGTGCAATATATTTAAGTTGAACCATGGTACTAGGTAACATTACAGATGGAAATAAAGCTTGTGTATCACCCGTGATCGTGTGTGATCAATAAACTGCTTAATACCCTCTTTAAAAACCCAACAGACACAAACAAAAACCACCACACAACCTAAGTAAAGGTCAAGTAAATGCACCCAGTCTGTGGCCAAGAGACGCCAGGGCCAGACTTCTTGGACCCAACAATGCCTACCTTGGCAAGTCTAAGCCTAGTTTCCCTCTTGTGAAAGCAGGAGGGCTGGGCCCCCAGGGCATCTAGAGATGACACTTCCTGGCCTTGACCTTGGGCAAGTGATGCCACTCATGTTGCCCTCAAATCTCTCGGAGAGATAAAGATAGGGCGCTACCTCAGAAGATAGGGCAGTGAGGATATAATTAGATGTCTCAGAAGGCCGAGGCCCTGGGCACGGGGCCTGACACAGCGTGGCTCAGGGGCTGATGACCACAGCCACAGTCTTATTAGGGCCTGAGAGGAAAGCAGGGCCCAACCCTGGGTGTCTGCTAACAGGCCGGAGCTGCAGCGAGAGTCCAGGCTAAAGCCAGGCCTCCTCCCTCAGCTGAATGTTCAGCTGTCCCCATCCTTCACTACCAGGCCCAGCTGTTTGCTCCTCCCTCCCAGGAAACCGGACCATAGAACCAGGGTCCTATTCTGGGGCCGGAAAGCTATGTCAGCATTTCCCAGGGCCCACAGCGGGTGGGGAGGGGCTGGTGCAGGGTCAGCAGACCTGGCCCAAGAGAGAGGACATCTCCTTCTAATACTCACACCCCACATACAGCTGAGCCTCTGGGAGGGAAAAGTGAGAAGGACTCCGAGATGGGCATCTCCTCCCCCCAGCCTCTCCCTGTCCCCTGCCCAGGCCCCAGAAGAACTGACTATTCTGGGAGAGACACCTGTTGTTCCGATTCCCATCCCTGCCCCCAGCCAGGGATCAGAGAGATGTGGGGGCAGAGCTAGAGACGCAGAGCCAAAGGCCGAGGGCCTGAAGCCAAAACACAAAGACCGAGACAGAGACAGGAGACAGACACAGAGACAACCCAAAGAGACCTATTGGTAAAGGCACCACTCAGAGACCATTAACGGCCACATTTGACCTTCCTCCCCAAAACCAAGGTGGGAAAGGAAGAAGATTCAGAGCCCGAGGGACCCCCGAGACCCTTAAGGGTCAGGAGTTCGAAGGACTTGGGTCTTCCAGCCCACCCCAGCCCCCTTCCCAAGAATTTATATAGGTCAGCGTCTGGAGCAAGACGAGAATTAGGGCTGGGCTGGGGGGAGGAGGGGTGGCTAAATTAGGCTCAGGAATTAGAACCACCTTCCCCAAGTGCCTGCTTGCAGGGTGGTGGAGGGGGTGCTCCCTCAGCAGCGCCCCTTCTCCCAGACAAACTGCTAATATCAGAAAAGTTCCAAAGTCTGCAAATTCTCTGTGGTGAAAAAAGGTGGGGGCGGGGAGACAAAGAGAGACAAAAATCGAGAAAGACAGAGTGACAGTCACCCAGGGGGGCGAAGGAAGAACCCTTGAGTCTCAGAGACCACCAGCAATCAGGACAGAAACATCCGGAGACAGAGAGAACTCAGAAGAGCCCGAAAGGTAGCCCAGAGACCCCTAAGACAGAGTACGCACCGTCCGCAGAAACTGAACCTCATCCTCGCCCTCTCCTCCGTCGCCCATGATATCCACGCCTCGGGGGAATAGCAGGAGAGGGAATCAGGCTGGAGGGGGCGGGCTGGGGATGGGCTGCGGTCCGAGACCTCTGGGGTTGCCAGAGGTACCCGCAAGGCAGATGGAACTGCGAGGAGGATCCGCGTGCTGGACAGAGCTGGGAGGAGATCCCCGCCCCTGGGTTCCCATTGGGCCAGGGCGCCTCGGGCCACGCCCCTTTGCTGGAGTCCCACCCACAAACCCCAAACGCTGGCCAGAGGAAACGGTTGGTTGGGGAGGGGCACAAAGGCAGTGTGGGGGTGTCCTACCCGCAGCTGCGTTTGGCCCAGGATGGCTATGCATGTGGCCCAACACAAAATCGTCAATTTACATTAAAATGTTTGCTTTGCTCATCAGTTTTTGTATTTGTATATTTAATGTGTGACCCAAGACAACTCTTCTTCTTCCAGTGTGGCCCAGAGATGCCAAAAGGTCGGACAACCCTGGAAGGTAGCTGCCCTCTCTCCACATTCTAGGTAAGGAAGGGGCATCATTCTCCCATTTCTCAGAAAGCAAACTGAGTCTGAATGGGGAGCCCCTGCTTGATGTCATACAACACAGCCAGGATGTGCACTAGGTCTCTGGACTTTAAAAAGCAGCATACACCCTGCCTGGTGTAGCTCAGTGGATTGAGCATGGGCCTGTGAACCAAAGGATCGCGGTTCGATTCCCAGTCAGGGCACATGCCTGGGTTGCAGGCCAGTTCCCAGCAGGGGATGCACAAGAGGCAACCATACATTGATATTTCTCTCCTTCTCTCCTTCCCTTCCCCTCTGCCTTCCTTCTAAAGATAAATAAATAAAATCTTTTAAAAATAAATAAAAAGCATACAGCCCTCCCTGCTGGTGTGGCTCAGTGGATTGTGTGCCCAAAACCAGATTCCCAGCCAGGGCTCATTCCTGGGTTGTAGGCCAGGTCCCCAGTAAAGGATGTATGATGTGTGAGAGGCAACCACACATTGATGTTTCTCTCTCTCTTTCTCCCTCCCTTCCCCTCTCTCTAAAAAATAAATAAATAAAATCTTTTAAAAAATAAAAAGCAGCATGCAGTGATTAAAAGCAAGGACTCTGAGCCAGAGAGTCTGAATGGATTCCAGCCCCACCCTTGCCACTCCCTGTGTGACCTTGGATAAGTCACTTTGTCTCCCCATGCCTCAGATTCCCCAGCTGGTGAAAAGGATATTAATAGTACCTACCTCACAGGGCTGCTGCTGCAAGGATTGAATGAGATCATGTATTTACAGCACTTAAACAAAACCAATGCATAGTAAGTATTATGTAAGTGTTGCTATTATTATTATTATTATTATTACTATTACTATTATTATTATTATTGAAACTGAAGAGGCAGGAACAATAGCGATGGCAAAGGGCTTTTGTGTTCCAGGCCTGCTGTTGCATTTCAGGCCTGAGCTAATCACTTTTTACTGCCTCTCAGTCAGTTTTCACAACAGCCCTGCTATTATTCGCAAGGTTCAGAGGAGACAATAAAACTAGTCTTAGGGTCAAAACCAAAACCAATGATGTCGTTCTCACAGGAATGTTGTGAAGTCAGTACTCCTCCAGTGCCCATTTTACAGATAAGGAAAGCTGAGCACAGAAAGGCGGAGTGACTTGTCCCAGGTCACACAGAGGTTGAGCTCGGGATTTGAGCCGGGAGCCAGGATTCTTAACCATTCTGCTTACTGCTTCCACATTTGCATGAAATCTTCTAATTATAGCAAAAACCCACTTTCCCAGGGCCAGTCTCCACCCCCAGAGTTTTAACACCCCCCCCACCCCCCGCCACCTGAGCCACTGAGGGTCACTAGCTGGGCCACCACTTTATGCGGATGAGCGCCCTGGCCTTTATAAATAGGAGAGTTCCAACAGGGGTAACCAGCTTCTCCCTGGGAGCTTGGGTGGGAGGACTCTACGACTCCCTAAAACAGGCCGCTGTGGGGCCTGGAGGCCCAGCACAGAAGCCACACACACCTGGGCCTCCTGTCAGACAAGCAACTTCGTGCCTCTGGGCCTCCGTTTCCTTCTCTGTCGCCTGAGCTGCTTTAGAACAGTTCCCGCCTAATGGGATGGTGGGGAAGATTCCATGAGGAAACCAACTGGAGCCTACCACGTGGTAACGTACTGATTCAGGAATCTATTAAAATTATTACTAGCCCTGGCTGGCGTAGCTCAGTGGATTGAGCACGAGCTGCGAACCAAAGGGTCGCCGGTTCGATTCCCAGTGAGGGCACATGCCTGAGTTGCGGGCCAAGTCCCCCAGTGGGGGCCACATGAGAGGCAACCACACATTGATGTTTCTCTCCCTCTCTTTCTCCCTCCCTTCCTCTCTCTCTAAAATTAAATAAAAGAAAATGTTAAAAAAAACTTAAAAAAAATTATTACTAACCAGTAATGGTATCTAGTGTTATACAAAAGAATATCTTGTACGTTAATAAAATAATATATAAAATGTTAAATGTATAATAGGCTGCTAGGTGTTATATAGTTAAATATTGATATATTGATATAATTGTAATATATAGTATACAATATTATAATACAGGGTCCAGCACAAATAATGCCCCTGTTTTATTCCATAAAAATCTTTTATTACAATCATAAGCATATAATTCCGCAACATAACAATATCATGCTCAAGTGCACCATAGGACATTTTAGGTGACATGTTCAAGTTTCTGTGCATCACACACCCTACCAACTCTATCAATGGCGTTACTGCTGCCTGACCCTGGATAGAACACATAAGTCTGTACCATATTGTTGAATTATACAGTGTCTAATTATACAATTAGATAGTTAGGCAAATGCAATTATATAGTACAATACGGTTATGGGTTACATTCTACAACACACATGCACATTACATATTAAGTTTTTCCTTAGAATTTTATGTATAATATAAAATTATTCTGTCATTGTGCTTTACATCATAAGATGCTAATAATGTTTCTTTTTTTTTTCAGTCGTCATTACGTGTTTTAAGACCTACCCATGATCGCTCTGGCTGGGTACCTCAGTGTCCCAATGTTGGGGGACTGATCCCTGGTCAGGGCACATACAAGGAACCACCAATGAATGCATGGATGGGAGGGACAGCGAGTGATGTTTCTGTCTAAAATCAATCAATAAAAAAAAAAAAAGAACGAATGAATGCATAAATAAGTGGGACAACAAATCAACCTCTCTCTCTCTCTCTCTGCCCCCTCTCTAAAATCAATTAAAAAAAAAGACCCATACCCTGGCCTGTGTGGCTCGGTTGTTTGGGTGCCATCCCAAACCAAATTGAAAGGTCATGGGTTTGATTTCCGGTCAGGGCACGTGCCTGGGTTTGGGATTAGGTCCCCAGCTGGGCCATGTGCAAGAGACAACTGATGGATGTTTCACTCCCTCTCTTTCTCCTCCCTTCCCCGTTCTCTAGAACCAATATAAGGAAAAAGATTTTAATACGTTAATTTTTTTAAAAGAAGACCTACCCGTGATGCTCTGTGGGCCCCTTCTCTGCGGCTGCAGGACTCCCTGGGGACTGTCCCCTTCTGTTTACCTATCTACTCCCCTGTGGGTGGGCACCCAGGCTGTCCCTAGCTCCCCCCCCAATAATGTGCCAGCGATCATCCTTGTCTATGTCCCCTTATGGAACTGAGCTGAAGGAGAATGTCTCACGTACACGCAGGAGCTAATTGCAGGATGACAGCTCCGTGTCAGTTATCTGACTAAGTAGTGCCGAGTGGCCCCTGGGAACGGCTGCCCACTGTAGGTATAAGGGTTCCTAGGTCCCCACATCCCCAGCCTCCACTCGGCAGTTTCCAGCCTCTGACACCCGCCAGCCCAGCTGGACCACTCGCTGCCGCTTTAACTAGCCCCGCCCTGCTCAGTTCCCAGTGACTCCCCGCCTCTTCTCAGGTGCCTGTCCGAGTGTTTCGTTTCCTTGTCACCTGCTCATACTCCTTCCCCATTTTTCTATCAGAGAGACTGTCCTTTTTTGTTTTTCTTGCTGATGGCAGCTGTTCCCTTTACATTCCTGATATTTAAGAATGTCTCATGGATTTTAGACTTTGGGAACACCTTTCTCTGCTCTATCAGCTGACATCTGTCCCACGGTGTCCTCTTTAAAAGAAATCCTCGTTTGGATGTTACCGCGTGCGCCCTTTTCTGCCATTCGAGTTTTGTGGGTTGCTTCAGAAATCTGCCCCTTTCTGGTTGTCGGTGTTACGGTGGGTACTAACCAACCCCGCCAGCTCTGAGGGCAGTGCAAACACACCAGCGCCAGGGCCTCCCACACTCCCTGAGGCTTCTCGGAAACCTGGGGGTTCGGAGACACCGTCCCACCGGAGCTGGGCTCAGCCAGGAATCACATCGCCTACGAGATGCCGGTGCTGAGGAGCCGGGCTGAGAGACAGGCAGCCCGCAGGGCAGCGCGGCTGGAGCCCCGAGAAGACAGAAAGGAAAAGCAGCAGGAAGGGGAAGAGATACAGAGAGAGGGTCTGAAGCTGCACGGGGGGCCATCACGGAAAAGCCAGAGAAGGGGCTCCGCGCTTGTGTGAATGCTCTGCCGGGAGACGAACACCCATGATGACCTCATTCAGGGCAGGAGAGAAAGGAGTACACCTACACTTTGAAGAGCGTTTTGGTGGAACTGACTACACACTAGGCTTGGAAGAATTGTGTTCACAATTGTGAGCCACTGACACTGCTCCTGGGTGTGCGCCCCGCGGGGTTGTGCAGGGGTTGTGCGGGGCGCACAACTGTGCACCTTCGTGTCCATCCTAAGACAGAGGTTCACAGCAGCCCCCAACTGGAAACAACGCAAAACAAATCGATAATTCATAAAATGGTCACATGATGACAGATTATATCGCTGGAAGAAAAAAAGGAATAAACCACAACAAAATACAATAACATGGAAAAATCACAAAAACACGATGTTTAATGAAAAAAGCCAGACACAATAAATTATGCCATTTATATACGGCTCGGAACCAGGCGAACGTGCTCTGCTGTCATTCAGGCTGGCGGTCAGGTCGGGGAGGCAGCCCTGGGAAGGAGCTTCAGGGGGCTGGCTGGCGGGGGATCGAAATGTTCTGTCTCTTGACTGGGGTGATTGGCACATAAACAGGCCGTGTGTCCTAATTCGCCAACCTAAACACTTAGGACTTGTGCTCTTGTTTGCATGTCAATTAAAAATATGTCAGGGCTAACACATTTAGGTACAAGAATAACACATGCGTACTCAAAGGGAAAGTCTGTATCTCTAGGAGCACGTATTCGTGGACCCAAATAAATGCACAACTCACAGACGGGATGAAACCCGAGGATGTGTGATATTGGTCACCCCTGCCTAAGAGGGACAGTAGGCTGGGGAGGAGGCTCCCAGGGGGTTGACCCCCATCTCTGATGTCTTCATAGTAAGGTAACAGTCTTTAAGATTGGGTGAGGATTTGCCCTAGCCAGTGTGGCTCAGTTGGTTGGGCATGGGCCCACAAAACACAGGATCTCTAGTTGATTCCTGGTTGGGGCTCGTGCCTGGGTTGCAGGTTCAGTCCCCACGGAGGTGCATAGAGAGGTGGCTGATGGATGTTCCTCTCTCGATTTGACGTCTCTCTCCTGCTCTTTCTCCCTTCCTTCCCTTCTCTCTAAAAATAAATTTAAAATCTTACCAAAAAAAGATTGTGTAAAGATGAATTGGATTACTATTTTAAAAGCCCATAGAATAGTGTTTGGTATACAGTAGGCACTACATAAGGGTTTGTTATCATAAAGGTAATAAAGTAAAAATGTTTTATGGGGTGCAAATGGTGTTATCAACACTAAACTAGGAATAAAAGAAACATTAGAAGGAATACACAAAATATTGTATCTGTAAATTTCCATTCGAACCTTTGTGCATTGTCCTTACAGAAATATATAGACTTTTCTTTTGAATGTGTTTTTACATAAATGTGTCATATGAGACATAGTTTTTTTTTAAACTGCTTTTATTGAAGTATGAAAATGACAGAACAGAGAATCACGGGTCTAGAGACAGAAAGATGGGGAGATACAGAGAGCCCGCTGGGTGTCTGGGGGTGTGGGCCAGCAGCACCGGAAACCTCAGCCTGAAGGGATCCCCATGTTGGGGGAGGGGGAACTTTGGTCTCTCCTCAGCCTCTTCCTTCCCCCTGGCCTGGGGCTGGGTGGGGAGGGGCAGTTCCTCTTTCCTTCCCAAGCACCGAGGAGGCCCCAGCTCCCAAGGGGCTAAGAAGCTGGAGCATTGGTGAGGGAGGAGAAGCTGAGCCAGACTCTTGCAGGACCCCCTCCACGCCCCGCCCCACCCTCAGGAAGCATGAACAGGAAAGACTGCAAGAGGTGAGAGGACCCTCCAGGAGACCTGAAGCGGAGTGCCCGAAGGCCCTGGGCTGCCCGCTGTGTGGGAAGGCTGGAAGGCACTAACCAGCTGGTAGGGTGTGAGGCTCCCCCGGGAGCAGGGGCAGAGCAGGGGGCACCCGGTGGAAAGATGCTTCAGGGAGAGCGGAGCCAGCCAGGGCTGGGGCTCTTTGTCTGAACGTCTGTGTCTAGTCCACTCTCTCTGGAGCTGGAACTGCTCGGGATCCCCTTCTCCCCACCCCCACCCTCATCCTACTTCCATAGGCTGGGTACTTCATGTCCTCCCTGGGGTCTTCCTGGTTCCCCATCAGTCGCTGGCTGTCCCCTGAACTGGAAGCTCCAGGCTACTTTAGAGCCCTGCCCCGGGGGGATGGGAGTGTGAGGCAGGGCAAACCAGCTCCCCTGTCTTCTGAACCACTCCGACTGCTTCAGACACTACCAGGGGCGGGCAGTCTGCAGGTAAGGGCCTAGCAGCTGGCCATAGCATCGGGTTCTGGAATGGGCTGCTGTCTGTTGCCCTCCTGTCCTCGCAGGACAGGGTCGTCGGGTTCCTAACCTCAACAGCTCCTCCAGCCTCTTCCAGCACGTCTCTGATGGACAGAGGGGTCCCCTCCCCTTAACATCCAGCAATCGAGTGGTTGAGACCTAGTTGCCTCCTATTCTGGCTCTGTGACCTTAGGGACTGGACCTTAACTGCTCTGTGCCTCAGTGTTTTCTTCTGTCAATAAAATAATCGTAGTCCCTCCTAGAAGGGTCACATAAGTGCTCGGTGAGACTCTAGACCAGTAGTTCTCAAGCTGGAGGGCTGTCTGATTCTTTAGGTCGGGAGGGGCCTGAGAACTCGTATTTGTACGAAGTCCCCAGGGGCTGCTGTTTGTATAGGTTGGAGACCAGGCTCTGAAAGCCACTGATCTAGATAGTTCTTGTTCCAGCCTCTGCCCAGGACCTATTTGGCACTCCATCCATGCCCCGGGCCTGGCTTTAGCCAGCTCCCTCACTTTCTCTCTCTGCATCGAGTTCAACTTCCCCACCTTTGGCCACTTCATAGCCTGAGCCAACCCAGCCCTTTACTCAGCACCTTTGAAGAGCAAGGCATTGAATATTCAGCAGATTCCTGGGGAAGGTCCGAGGATGACTCTGGTTTTTCATATGAGGAAACGGAGGCCCAGAGAAAGTGAGTGACGAACACAGCCACACAGCCAGCATACCCTTCTCTAATCTCGTTCTGTCGGACTCGTGGAAGCCAAGACCGTTTTGCCTGGATTCTTCTCCCTGCTCCCTCCACCATCCCTGTCTCTCCGTTATAGTCTTTCCGGACAGGAACACCGGCCTGCACCCTCGAGCCTTGGGGAGGCACGAGGCAGAGTGGAGGTTATTTTTAAACTTTCTTTGAAACTGCCTCAGCTCCAGGGACCCCACCCAGTTCTGAGAGCTCCAACATTTTCTCTCTAGGCTCCAAATCTAGGGACTCAGGTGGACGGCTAGGCTCGAGTCCTACAGAAGGGCTGGTTTGATGGAGGGGGTCAAGGTAGGGGAGAGTTGGAATCTCAGGGGGCTGCTGCTCTCAGAAGGGCTGGGGAAAGAAGGCACGGCATTGGAGAACAACGGGGAATTCTGGGGAGTCTCCCTGAAGGCACAATCTACTACGATGTCCCCGGGAAGGACAGGATCCCAGCGGTCTTCACCCATGATTTCCTTTAAGATAGCAGTAATCATAGGGGTCTGCCATCAGGAAGTGTCTCCCACGATGCCTTGGGATCGAACAGTCAAGGGGAATCTGGGGGCAGTGCCTGGAGGGCATGTTGATTCCCTGGAGGGTCACCTCCCATGATTCTCTTAGTGGGGGTTCAGGTAGTCCTGAGGGTCTTTTCCTGATTCCCTTCAGGAGACAGGAATAACTCTTGGAGAAGTCGTTCATGATCTGGAATATTCTGGGGATTTTCTCCCATGAGAGGATTTTGTCCATGGGAGGTCAGCATAACCCTAGGATTTTGCCTTCGGGGCTTTGGGGTCAAGTAGGATTCTGGGGGCTTGCCTGAAGGAAGGGGCTCCCATGATTCCGTAGGGGGGATGCCCACAGGAAGTCTCACCAGGAATGCCCAGGAAAGACAGGAGGACGGGGCCGGCCCCGACCAGCCCGTCGCCACAAGACATGCCCCAGTCCCCGGGAAATCAGCAAGGTCATGGCTTCCATGGCTCTGGACGTGCTGAAGGAGGGTGGCTGCAGCGAGGATGAACTGCTGGAGAAATGCATTCAGTCCTTCGGTGAGTGTCTCCCTCCCTGGCCGGCCTCCCCGATCCTCAGGTTGGACCAAGCACCCACCTCTCTCTAGGCCTCGGTTTTGGGAGTTATAACATGGAGCGTGTGAAATGACTCTCAGTCACTACAGAGATCAGAGACACACCTGCGTTTCTCTTTCCTGAGATGTGGAGAGAGAGAGGTAGTCCGATGATATTTCCGTCTTCAACATGACTTGCTAGGCACGCATAGTACAGACCAAGGAACCACTGTGCTGATTCATGCATAGCACAGACCAGGAAACTGAGGCCCAAGGGGGCCAGGTTGCTTGCCCAAGTTCATGCAGAGAGTTAGGCGTGGACCTGGGGTTGGGGTCAGGCAGGCCACTGGCTCTAGAGACTGCAGTTCATTGCCCAGGGGCCCTTCTGACTGAATCCCCTTCTCCGCCCCTAGACTCGGCTGGCAACTTGCGCCGTGGGGACCACATTCTCAACATGGTACTAGCCATGCACAGTTGGGTGCTGCCTTCTGCCCGCCTTGCTACCCGTCTCCTGGCATCATATCCTCCCAGGGCTATGAGCAGTGGGTGGAGGGTAGAGGGCAGAGATGTGAGAGCTGGAGCTATGGGGACAAGATGAGTGGGCAGGTTTGGGATGCTGGATATCAGAACCTTAACCAGAACTCAAGTACCAGGAGGCCACGGGAAACACACAGGAGCTGAGGCGGCTACAGATCTGTCACTTGGTCAGGTAGGGCTGGGCCAAGACCTCCAGACCCAAGACCCAAGACCCTCAACCTTCACCCCGCTACCCCCTAACACCTCCCAGGGACTCCCCAGCCCAGTTCCCCACACGCCTACCCAGTCCTGCTCCCCCAAATCCCACTTTCAGACATCCTGATTTGGTTGTTAAGACCCTCCTAGTTCTGCATCTTAGAACTCTCACCTCGTAGAGACCCCTAACCTGATCCTATAGACCCTCTCGCAGCTGGTGCCCAGATGCCTCTAGCTCCGACCCCTAAACCCCCACCTCCCACACACTGCAGCCTAGCTTCTAATACCCCCCTCATCCTGTTCACCCAAAATCAGATCCCCTGAGACACCCCCCCAACTATCCTGTTACCTAGCAATGCCACTTCCGAGAGACACCTCCCCCCCAGGGCTATCTCCCATAGTCCCACCAGCCTGTGTTAAGAGGCCCTCAATGCTGACCCCAGGGGTTGCACCAGCCTGGTGTCTCCCTGAAGCCTGACCTTCTGGAAATCTCCCAGCCCAGCACCTAGAGATTCCTCAGCCTAAGAGACCCCTTTTAGAGAGCTTCCCCACACCCAGCCTCATCCCACCATCCCTAAACCACCCTCAGGTACTGGCTGACCCAACATCCTGAGACAGTGCACCAGGAGCCCCAGGTAGAAGAGGTTATAAGTCGCTTCTGGGCCGCTGTGGAGCAGGAAGGCAACTCAGCCCAGAGGAGCTTGGGAGACTCCTCCAGCCTGTG
>PVKM010044202.1:0-12306 GCA_004027735.1 Carollia perspicillata | reverse complement strand
TGTGGGAGGGGAAGGCATAGGGTGAGCTGGTCCTGGACCCTGAGGTGGAGCCACACTGCCCATCACCCTGGGGAGTGACCCCCAGCCTCCCACAGGCCCTGGCACAGGGCTGCACCCCCACAGCTTTGGAAGCTGTACCGGCTGCAGACTCGCCCCCACATCCCAAGTGCAGGCCACCTCAGCAGCAACAGTGCCAGCTTTCTGAGAACCCCTGGGGAGCCCCCTTGGAGACAGCTGTTCCCCCCACCCCTGGGACAGGGGCCCTCAGGCCCCTCTGGAGCCGCCCAGGGTCTTGGGGACCAAGGCCTCCCCCTCTGTTCTTGTTCCCGGGGACCTGGGTGCCCTGCCTGTTGCTTGGGACACTTGTGCTCATACCAACCTCTGAGGTCCTCTGTCCATCCATTTCCTGCATCCGTGTGCCTTCTGTCCTGGTGTCCACGTGTCTGTGTATCTGTCTCCTTGTGCATGTGGCTGGTGCAGACGCCGCAGCATGCATGCAAGTGTGGAGCCGGCCGCGGGGTGTCCGAGAGGCGGCCGAGGCGGCCGGGCTGACCGCCGGCGTCTCCCGGTCCTTGGTGCAGGTGTGTTGAGCGGAGGCGAGCAGGCGGTCCATTAGCTTTGGAGCCGGTGCCGACCTTTGGGAAGGGGCTGGACCTGCGCAGAGCAGCCGAGGAAGCATTTGAAGTTAAAGATGTCCTTAATTCCGCCTTAGACTCTGAGGCCCTAAAACAGACCCTGTACAGGCAGGCTAAGAACCAGGTAGGTGCCCACAGAGCCCGCCCCGCCTGCCCCACCAGGCCGGACGGCAGGGACAGCCTCTCCTCACGCATGGCCACTCCACGCCCACCTGGGGGGCACACAGGGCCCACTGGCCCTCCCGTGCCCATTGCCTCCCCTAGAGGGATGCCCCAGGGACCTCCACTTCCCTGCCAGCAAGAATGGGTCGGGGAGAGCCTGAGAGCAGAGGGACGTGAGCCAGAGCACTCAGAAGCACGGAAGTCACATCCTCTCGTCCCCAGAGGGAGGCCTCCTCGCACAGGTGTCCAGCACGAGGCTGCCTCGGCCTCCCTCTGAGATCCTGCCAGGGTGGCAGGTGGCCCAGGTTTCCCTGCAGGTCACTGCCCAGCAGGAGGGCGCTGTTTCTGAGCTGGCGCTGGGACGGGGCCAGGAGGTAGCGAGCAGGGCCCCGGATGCCTCTTGTCTCCTGTCTGCTTCCCAGTATAGGCGGCCGCAGGGCTCCGCCTCCCAGTCCTGTGGCAGGGTCGCAGGCAGCTCTCTGCAGCCCACCCAAGTCTGAGCAAAGCCGTCTGTGTGTTTGTCTTTGTGTTCTTACTAATTCTGTCCTGAGTGTTAACTGGGGTGGGGCGAGGGGCGAGCTTCCCCCCAACCCCGCCTGCCGCGGTGGCCCGTCCCCTGGTGCCCCACAGGCTGTCTGGGCTGCACTGTGGGTCCATTCCCAGTCCTCCCTGGAGCAGGTCTGCGAGGTCCCACAGTTGTCCACCCCAATGGCCCCAGGTAGGGACCGACCCTTGTGGATGGGATCTCAGCAGTGACTGCCAGCCATACCCAGGGCCCCCACAAAGCGCACGCTTGCCCGTACATGTTTGCCGAGCACCAGGCGGAGAAACGTGCGGGGTGGCAACAGGGGAGGTGACCACGGGGCAGGCACCCCGAGGCCAAGGGAGCCCCTCGGCCGGGGCCAGGCATCCTGGCTGCCTCTGCTGTCCTTTTGTCTCCCTCCTCCAGGCCGGGCCCCCGCACCTGGCTGTCACCTCCCAACTGGGGCCTGGGTCTGAGTGGGCCGGGGGCAGCGGGAGGCTAGGGGGGCGGCAAGGACGGGGCTGGCCTGGGGTCTGCAGAGGCCCCACACCCACCGCTCACCTGTCTGTCCCATGTCCCCTGCCAGGCGTACACAATGATGTTGTCCCTGTCCGAGCCTCTCCACACCTCCGCCCAGAGTCCCCTGGACGCTTGGTTGAACATCACAGGGCCCACACCGGAGTCCGGAGCCTTTAACCCCATCGACCACCTCTGACCGGCCTGGGGGCTGGGGTCCAAGTCCACGCCAGGAGCCCCGCGTCGCGACAGAACCCCCCGCTGTGAAAGGTGGAGGCCTGGCCTCGGGGACCAGCGCGGCCTGGAGCCAGGGGGCCCGCTCGTCACCTGGGTCCAACTGCTGTCTGTCCCCCACACCTTGGTTTAACTCAACTTTTCCAGTGAAAACTCAGAAACCGAAAGTCCCCGACGCGGCTGTCTAGGTCACACCTCTGAGAGTCGGTCTTGAGAATGACACCGCGCCTGGCGCGGGCACTGCTCACGAGAACGGCCCGGTGGCATCGACCCCGTGGGCGGGGGCGGGATTTTCACCCCAAACTGAAGTGGGGCCACTTCCGGTCACAGGAAGGGCAGGGCCGGGCCGACAGCTGTGATCTGAAGAGGGGGATGGTCCAAACGGTTTTTATAGTGAAAATTACGAGAAGGACGCTTTTGGTAATCCTGTTGACGCCAGAGTCTATTTAAGCATGTGGTTTTAAACATAGACAGTATTTTTTAAAAAAAAGAAAAGAAAAAAGAAATGGAAAAAGGACTTGCCAGTTGTTTTTTAAAAGTCATTTTTGCATCGCTTTGGAATCTGTGCAAACCCAAGCCCGCCTGGGGGCCCCCACTGTGCTGGGCGCAGTCTTTATCCTGCGGACCATGGAGGAGTTTTCTACCCTGACCCCGTGTGTGACGCCAAGGTGGTTGCAGAGGCCCCGACCGGCCCGGGGCGGGGTCCGCTGCCGTGAGCCATTTCTGACTGTACCAAGGATTCTTAGATGCGGTGTTCTGGGCTGACCGGAGGCTGGGACTGTGCCTGACGCTGTGTGACATGAGAGGCGTGCCTGTGGTCCCCAAGCGTTCCCTCCCAAGACCTCCCAATTCTATGGGAAGGTCGGAGCAGTGGGCCGGGCAGCTTATGTTCCTCCCTGGGCCTGTCTCTGGCCGCCCCTGGGCCAGCCCCCACCCCCCACTGCTGCTCTTCCGAAAGCAGGGCCGGCCAGCCGGCCACATCCTGGTCTGCCGCCCCGCCTCACCCACCCCGTCAGACGGGCGAGGGAAGACGGCGGGCGCTCCCCACTCCCTGCTCGCCCGAGCCCCAGGGCCCCGGACACGGCTGCTGTTCCCGCCCTCCACGCGGGTTCTTGGCAGGTGGGACCCAGCTCCGAACCGAAGGACATCCGGCAGGACCTGGACACCCGGACACCTGCCACAGAGCACGAAGACGGCACAGCCCAGTCGGGGACAGTGTCTCCGTCCCTGGGGACCAGTCTGCTTGTCTACTCGTGGGCTTTAAATTATTCCCATAGGGGCCAATTTCAAATAATAATTTTTTTCCCTGATGGAATTTACCTTAATCTGTATATAACTTGTAATTTTTTCTAATTCATTTCTTTTCTTATTTTATTTCTTCCTTAACAGTATTTTTGGCATTAGACATTCTTATTGTGAAGAAATAATGTTAATATAAGTACCCGGTGAAGGACCAAAACCGTGTAATAAGGTTTGTGTGTTGTGTGGCTGAGGACCAGGGAGTGGGGCGGTTTTCAATGTGCCAAATGCCCCCACGTCCCCCCGCGGATTCTGCCATCGTCGCTGCCCGTCTCCCAGACAATCACGTGTTTTGTTAAATCTGAGTTTCAGTTGTATCGCATTTAAGACAAGTGTTCTATTTATTTCTTTTATCGTTTGGCAGAAAACGGAGTAATAGTGTCCCAATGAGAGAAAAAAAAATCGCCCCAGTCGCTCTTACAAACCCTGACTGTGGATTGTGTGGGTCGTGTCTCCCGGGGGCCATGTCCTCAGCTTTGGCCCCGGGGATGTGGGAAGTGTCCCCACCGGGGTGTCGCCCCACGTGCACGTCATGCTGGCATGGGCGGCAGCAGGGGTCCAGACTCGCCCTGGAGACCCCTGGTGGGGAGGCCCCTGGGGGCACCCCAGCCTGCGGGTCCCAGGGAAAGGGCTCACCTCCTTTCTCCAGCCCTCACGAGGGAGCTAGACTGAGCCCCTCCCCGGGGTGTGCCTAGGTCTCTCGCACATGTGTGCTGGCGGTGGCCCTCGGGGGCTGCCAGAAGAAGCCAGCTGTGGTCTCTGCCACACGGGCTTGCAGACGTGACCTCTCACACCTCCACACGAGCTTGGGTGCCCGTCCCTGAGCCGGAGCTGCCAGGTGTGGCTCCGAACGCCCAGCTTCCCCTGGATCTGGGTGGGATCCCTTTGAAAAGGCAACCTCGGATCAAAACACCCCATCTCTGTAAACCCAAATTACATGATTTCTTCTGCTAAAGAACAAGGTGTGTGCTTTCTTTTGCGAAAGGACTCCGTCTGAAATAAGCAGTTTGGGCGGGTGGCACCTGAGTGACCGGGGCTGCCCTTGCTGTCCACCCCTGGGTCTCTGTCGACGGCCCCCTTCTGTCATTCCAGCCGACCTCCCATGCACGAGCTTCTCTCCTCCTCTCCCCCTTCCCGGAGCCCCGCCACACATTTCAACGCCCACATGTTTGTTCCCTGAGAACAAGCCCAGGGCCAGGGCTGGAGCCCTTGGCAGGTTTAGGGACCCCTTCCTTGGGCCCCAATAGAATGCACTTGTTCCCTTGCCTCATGCATCTGGAGGCGTTGCCTCAAAGCGCAGCGTGACCCGGAACGCATCGGGCCCCCTTCCGGGTTCCCCTGGGCCCCCAGCTCAGCACCGGCCAGCTCTCCTGTGCCCAGGTCTTTCATGCTGGTACCAGCCTGTGCTGGGAGACCCCTGGGGCCCGGGAACCTGGCCGAGCCAGACAACCCTGAGATCCCAGCCTCTGTGCCAACACGCCAGGGTGGCTGGCTGGCTGGCTGGCCAAATGCTGTTTTCACGGGCTGTAACCCAGGGGGCCCATGGTGCCAGGTCTGCCCAGGGCCAGGGCCCCTCTGTCCAGCTGCATCTGCTTCCTGCACTTGGACAGTTGACACTCACCCCCAAGAGGAAATTGAGAAAGAGGCCTGCTCCCTCTTCCCTCCGACATCCCTCAAACCCCGGCCCCAAGCAGTGGGCACCTTCGTCCCTTGCTGCTCGGATTCCCAGGACCCCGGGTCAGGACGCATGGGCTGCTGACCACTTGGCTAGCCAGGCACTTCATGAATGGGACCCAGAGGCCCCCCGGTTCAAGCCCGGGGTGCACATTTCCACAGCTGGCCCGGCACCCTGGAGCATGGATCTGTGGACGGGTGAGCCCGAGGGCCTGCCCAGCCATGTGGCCTCCCTGTGCGAGGCCAAGAGCACAGCCAGTCTGCCGGGGCCTGATGGCCTCCCAGCCCTGTGGTCCCAGAGCCCAGCCTCGGAAACTCGGGGCCCTCGGCCTCCTCCGTTCTCCCTGCCTCCTCAGTGAGCGTTGGCAGAGCACTTGCAGAAACACGTATCACGTGTGTTAGCCTCGAAGCACTGGATTGCGGTCCCCTGCCCCCGCCCAAGTGACTGAAATCTACTGAGCTGTCTTCACTGTGCTGTCCTGGGGGAGGGGGGTGCAGCGCCACCCGCAGAGCACACCCCTGCACTGCCTCCCGGGGTGGGACAGGGAGCCGGGCACACCCTGTCCCCACGGGGGCCCGAGGACGCAGCTGCTCCCGGCCAGTGGAGGCCAGCCGGGTACCGAAAGCCATGGAACTGTCTCTGTAGCCACGAGTGATACTGTGACTAAGACATTCTCGCGTTATTCCGAGGAGTATTCCTTTTCTCCTTCCATTCCAGTTTCTCCGTTGTATTCCTTTCTGTCACTGATTCGTAGCACGGCTTCTGGGGGAAGAAAAGGTAAGGAAGGAAAGAAAATGGCAAGGCGGCCTGAGTTTCCGAACGTGCAATTTACATGTGAACAAAGCGATGCGGAAGGTTTCCCCCGGGAGGGGCGGCTGCGTCGCGCGGCGCTGGCGGACTCGAGGGTGCTGAGCCCTGCGGCCTGGACACGCGGCTCACAGTGCACCTGTGCGCCTGCGCTCGAGAGAGCCCGCACCTGGGCGTCGTTCGCCGTTGTTACCTTGCAGATTTGGTTGAGTTTGGTTTTGCTCTTTTCTTTCAGGACTGTATAGTGTTGAAAAAGAAATGTAAATGTCTGGTTTTCATAAAATGTTTTAAAGAAAAAAACCATTAAGAAGGAGGCTAGTGTTCGTCCCGTGTCCCCAGATTGTAAATTGCTTCTGTTACCAGTAAACTGTGCATGGCTGGTGTTTAGCGGTCATTATCGTGTCTGGTCGTGACGTTTTTACGAACAAGAAAATCGCGTAGATGCACTTATGAACTGTGTGAGCAAGGCCCGAGGAGTCCTGAGCCACCAGCGCAAGGGCGGCGCCGCTCTCTGGTCCCATGGACGTCTGGGCGTGGCCGGCGGCGGGGCGGGGCCAGCAGCGAGGCGGGGCCGGGGGCCGGGGGCCGGGGGCCAGGGAGGATGCCTCTGCAGCTTTCGTTGGGACGCTGGAGAGAGAGACAGAAGTACTCATGTAGAGAACCTTCTTTAAGAGGAAGCCTAGGCGACGCTGATTCTGAGGCTAATGCTGTAGAATAGGACTGTATACCAAATGTAATCTTTCCGAGGCTACAATGAATTTATACATGAGATTGATATGCAATAAATCCGTGTGCTTTTCTAACCTCCGCGCCAGCGAGCTTCACTGAGGGAGAAAGGCCCCAGGTGGCGGGGCCGGCCAGCGCCCAGCCTCAGCAGCCTGGCCCCGGCCTCTCCCGTGACAAGTTCTGGTGCAGGGACGCCGTCCTCCCAATAGCACCACCAGGCCAGGAGGGCACCAAGTACCTGGACAGCCCTGCAGGGAGAGCAGCGGCCTCCAGGCACCGTGGCCCTTGGACATGCTTTCCTTCAGGTGTGTCTGTCTCTAGGCAGGGCTCCTTCCAGGTAGATCCCCGTTCAGGCATTCTAGCCTCAGCCGTGTCTTCCCCCAGGTGTAGTGGACACCTTCCTGGTGACACAGTGTCCCTCCTGGAAATGGTGGGAGAGCCTGCCCTGTGAGGCTAGTCCTAAACCAGCCGGTTCCTGAGGGTGGATGTCCCCACCGGCCAGCCCTCCCCGCAGGCCCAGCCCCCTCACCCTGCCTCCAGCCAGGGCTGAGCCTGCTCCACAGGTGATGGACAGATGGACAGATGGACAGGACAGGACAGGGGGTGTGTGCATGCCCAAGCTGCAGGGGGGGCAGACCCAGCCTGCCCGGGGTGTGCCTCCTCCTGGGTCCCCCAGATGTTCCTTTGGAGAGCCCCCACCTGCCTCTGCAGGGGCACGGCCCCCCACCCCGATTCTGCCCTGGCCAATAGGGAAGAATAGGCTTGGGGAAACCACCAAAGGCAGATGGTGGGTCCTGGCCAGGAGCCCACCCACAGGGAGCTCCCCAGCCCTGTCACCCACAATGTCTCCAGTCTACTTCCTGCTGACACAGGGGCTAGCAGGTATCACCCAGGTGGCCCTTAGGCCTGCAGCCCACGAGACCAGCTTTGTCTGTTATATACAAATAGTCCCCGCCCTGTCCTGGGCTCCACCCTGCCGCCTCCTGCTGGCCAGCCCCTGGCCTCTACAGCAGTGCCCCTGACTCCTCAAACACGGGTCATGTGCAGGGGCAGGCAGACCTGGAGGGGGGCACACCTGGAGGAGAAAACACCTGGAGGGGGGCACGCCTGGAGGAGGTACACCTGGAAGAGATTTGCCTGGAGCCCCCTTGGCTGGGGGTTGGGGGGGCCATCCCTCCCCAACGGCGTCCCCGTGCAGTGGTGTTGGTGGCTCTCCTGCTTCTCTGAGGGCATCTTCAGCAGGACATCCCAGGTAGCGTCCAGGCAGCTTTTAGGTGGCCCAACACCTGCTCATTATTACAGCCACTGTTGCTAAGCCCGCTTGACCACTCCCACAGGTAACTTCTCACCCGCCTGACTACCTGTACCCCCCTGGCCTCCTCTCCCTTCAGGGAGCTCCTTACCCTCTTTTGCATGCCATCCCCCACCCCCTCAAGCCACAGGAGACAGCTCCCAATTCCCCGGGCTCAGGATAGCAGCCCACCCTCCCCAAGGCCGCTTTTGTCCACCAGACTCAGAGGTGAGGTGGGTGGCGCCCTGTCTGTCTGACAAGGCAGCACCGCCCATGCCAGATGGCGTGGGCCCCTCCCTCCCTGAGCTGTGCAAGGGGCCAAATCTCCACTCGAGGAAATAGCTCGCTGCCCATGAAAGCTGAGGGGGCCTTCGCCCTTTCTGTTTTCCTTGTGAGGCAGGAAGGGAATGAGTTACAGTGTTGCTGGGAGAAACCGGGCAGCAAGCCCGTTCTGCAGGTTAGCTTTAGGGTCTGGGGCCACACCCTGCAGACACGCAGGGGCCCTGAGCCTCTGTCCTCTGGGCCAGAAACTCACCTACACTAGATTGGGGCTGCGAAGATGAATGGGAGTGTCCTGATGGGCCTCTCCATCCCCAAACCCCAGCTTGGACACACTCTGAGTAGAGGGTGGGCTGCACGAATGAATGAATTGATGGATGGTGGATGGGTGGATGATGGATGGGTGGATTATGGATGGATGGTGGGTGGGTGGATGGTGGGTGGATGGATGGGTAGATGGATGGTGGATGGATGGGTGGATGGTTTGCTCTAAGGGCCCCCACTCAATGTGGATTCTGGGAGCTCCAATGCCTCTACAGAGGCCTGAATATGCTCTGATGGGGGTAATGGGGGTGTGGCTTGGGGTCCCCCAAATAGCAGCTGCCAGTAGCTGCCAAAGGCAAGACACAGCAGCTGATCTTGGAACAAGATCCCTAGGCCCAAATCTGGGCACCGAGCCTTCTGCTGAAGTGCATTTTCCGGGGGTAGGATGGGTTGGAGGAGCATGTGAACATTTTAGGTCATTTTCTCCCAACATCACGGACAAGCTCAGGCGGGACCCGAAGCCCCAAACGTCCCACACGGCTCTGCGCGGAGCCCCAGGCCCCTCCCAACCTGCGAGCCTCCCCTCTCAGAAACACACTTCTGTTCTCAGATGGCGTCTGATATACGCCACAAAGCTGGCGACTGGCCCTGCCTGCGCGAGTCCTTCCGGGACTGCATGGCATCTCCCCCGTGCTTATCACGGCCCTTGGGCCTTGGCCCTGGGGCTCCATCCAGGGTAGCCCCCATCTCCATCGGACCTGGCAGCCTTCCTCCTCAGTAGCCCGAGGGGAGCAGGAAGTCCAGGGGGGAGGGGCCATCTGACAACAGCCCTGTTGTGGGGGAGGCAGAGAACAGAGGCCCATACTGCAGACAAGCAGACTTTGTCTCCCTCCAGCCCGGCCCCCACATCGAGGGCATAGGGGAAAGGCTCCACTTCGGAAACGGGGACAGAAACCAACAGGGGGAAATGTGTCAATGAGGAATCTGTTTTCCGGGAGAAGAGATGCTTTGAGTTGCCCTTCAGACTCATTTCGGCCAAGTGCGCCTTCCAATTATTTGCAGAGAAGCTATTTTGAGATTCGTGAACTTTATTTCCCAGGGTAGCAAAAGTCTTCCAGAAATTGAGATGTGTCCTCATTTGGGTCACAGAGCCAAACCCAGGGTGGCTTTCATGAGGACAGAGGGACCAGAGAGAGGGGTCCAGCGGCCTGTGTTTTCTCAAGGGGGTGGAGGAGCCTGGGGCGTGAGGTGGCCTCCAGCCAGGGGCCTGGAGCGGAGAGAGCACCCTGCTCCCAGCAACATCTCCACCATAGGTCATTCCCCACCAGGAGGGGGCAGCGAAGATTCCCCCGAAGTTTCAGGGCAGAAGAGGGTGCAGAGGGGAGGGGCTGTCCCTTTCTTCCTGGGACCCAGTATGTGGCCTCCAGCCACCAAGAGGCCCCGAGAGCTGGTACCAGATGGCAGCCAGCTTCTCAAATGCAGTGAGCAGAAGACGCATGGCCACACGCAGTAGGGCAGGTAGAGGGGACCAGCTCGGGGGCTCCCAGATCTGCCTCACCCCGGGCATTTGGGGTGGGCCGCCCTTCCACCCTTAGCTGCAGAGCCCAGCCAGGACCCGCCCGGGGGCACCGACGAGCACAGCACGTGGACACGGCACTTCGAGGGCAGGGAGCACAGTGCAGACCAGCTGTGTCGGTGTGTGTGTGCAAGGAACATGCGTGTGCTGGATTAACACCAGATCCCTTGGGGAGATGAGGGAGGCGGGGCCCGAGAGTGAGGGCGAGGCTGCAGGTCCGTCTTCTCTGTAAAGGGCCACAGATGCCTTGAGTCATCCACCAAAGAGAGAGATAGTCCTACGTCTTCTGTTCCGTGAGGCCTGCCCTCGAGCTTTCGCTCTCCTCCTGGTCACAACCGAAGGGGCCAAAGCGTGGGGAGCAGGGCTGTCTCGGCCCAGCTCCAGGCTCTAGGAGACAGGCTTGGGTTTCCAGCCTGAGGTACGATGAGGTATGACGCCAGCGGCAGACGGCCTCGTTCGGATGAGGAAGGTCCCTTCTGTTCCTACACTGACAAGACTTCTGCCCCCTGGGCCTCCCCTTGCCAGAGCTCGGGGAGAGCTGGCCCGGCGTGCTCACAGGCCCACTAAGGTGCGGAGGTTTCCAGAGATCTGCCCTGCTGGCCAGCTAGCGAGAGCAGGGCCATTCGGCCAGCCTCACCCCCCGGACCCCTTCCTGTCACTACAACACCTGCTTCTTTCTGCCCCTGCCTGTCATCATCAAATCCCGCCTCACAGCAGGGACAACGGGGCCCAGAGGCTAAGCCCAGAGGCTAAGCCATTGCTCTGGTCACCGGCCCAACCACACACCGAGCCCCACCCCCCTCACAGGGAGAAGCCCTGAAGCCTCTCTTACATTGGCCGGCGGAGCCAGACCCAGAGTGCTGCAGGGGCCTGTGCAAGTGCTGGATTTCAGAGCGAGAAGAGGGGGTGGGGACTGACCCTGCAGTGACCAAGCCAGGTTCTGAAAGAGGGCTTCACAGGAAAGCCCACGTAGGAACCCGCGGGGCCTCAGTCTCCCCGCAGGCCAAGGTGGCCCAGCCTGGTGACCGGCGCGGCTTCCCAGCTGCAGCCTGGGCCTTGTGGATGCAGTACCGGCAATGGCCTCTGGAGGGCAGAAGCTGCCCGCCTTTCGCGGAGCTGCCTGGAAGTGGCCAGGTGGCGACGGGGCCCAGGATACCACCCACAGGTGTCAGCCCTTGGCCTCACACCCGACAGGCATGCAGATGAGACTGACAGCTTGTGAGGCCTGTCCCTGTGGCCAGCCAGCCCGGGCTTTGCCCTACCTGACTCACAGGCGGCTGGACCCAGCTGCAGGCCTGACACAGGGGCACTGAAGCAGGTGGGGTTGGGCAGGCCTCAAGTGTGCCAGCCAGGGCGGCCCTTCAAACCGTGACACCCCGGAGAGTGTCAGCCAGCTGCAGGAGCCTGTGGTGGCCCCTGGCCCAGCACAGGGCAGCCGGCTCAGGAGGTGGGCCACGCTGGGGAGGCAGGCACCAGAGAAGGGGGTCCTGCATGCCTGCTCCGCTGCCCCATGGACTGGTGTGCCCCCACAGCCTGTCCACAGCCCAAGGCCTGCGCTCAGCACGGGGGCAGGGGCACCTGGAAGTTCTCCCAAATGCATAGCCAGTATGGGACGCAAATGGACTCACATAGCGTGGTCCATTGGGCAATGGGCCTTTCCTGATAAGGGGACCTGGAAACAGGCCAGAGAGGGGGGTTGTGATACCCAGCACCTTAGGGGCTGAGTCCTGGGGTCTCAGGCCACATCAGAGAGCCACTGGGCCCGTGCCAAGCACGAGCTGTCCCCAGGGCCCCAGGCTCTGAGCCATGGAACAGACACAAGTAAGCATTGCAGCAGGGAGAGGCTGTATTAACAGAGGTGTCAAACCCGGGAGGCAGGAGGGGAGCGCCCCCTCCTCCTGTCCTGGAGTGGGACTGGGCTCTGTGCTGATGGCCACGTTTTGGGGGAGGTTGGGCGCATTATGAGGTGACTCCAGGGAACATGCCGAGATGATGAACAACCTGAATTCTGTGATAAGAGTGACTACAGAGTGTGACAACAGAGTACAGGGTGCTCATCTGTCCTGGAAGTATCAGCTTCCTTGGTCTGGGGACGCAGGGGCTCAGGGTGTCTCTCTCAGCCACTGCACCCCCGCAGGGCTGACCCACGGCTCCTTGCAGCCGGCCTCCTCCTCCTTCCTGCTTGCCTGCTCCTTTCCCTGGACTGCTGTGTGAGGCATCGAAGAGGCAGCCATGGGCAAAACTGACGTGGCCTCCGTCCCCATAGAGCTCACTGCGGCCAGCAGACAGACACGTGGGAAGCAACAGCCAAGGGTGGCC
>PVKM010044201.1:0-12296 GCA_004027735.1 Carollia perspicillata | reverse complement strand
AGGTTCCTTTGGAACCTTATTCCAAAGGTCAAGGTTGCATTTTGTTCATATTTGTATCTTAGCCACTAGCCATATGTGGCTATTTAAATATAAATTCAAATTTATTAAAATTAAATAGTTCAAATTCACTTCCTCAGTCACCCTGGCTGCATGTTAAGTGCTGAATAGCTCAAATGTGGCTAGTGGTGACCGACTTGAGAGTGCAGATATGGAACATTGGCACCGTGTCACAGAAAATTCTACGGTGCTGGTACAGATGTGTAATCAAAAGGGGAACAATATATTAGGGAAAGCTAGGAGGGAGAGAGAGATGGAGGGAGACACAGGATAGCTAGATTAGGCAGCTAGACAATAGGTAGACGATAGACATGTAGGTAGATAAGTCAAGAGGGAGGGAAGGAAGAGAAGGGAGAAAAGAGACAAGTGGCAGACATTATGAAGTGTTTTAGATGTGTTTCCTGCTGTATAAGCAGTTGGCTCGACCCTGCAATCCTAACATATATACAAGGTGAACCTGAGCTACAGTGCAGGGGAGCGATAACGTAGTACAGGCAGCCCCCCACCTCCGTTAATACGGCATACGCACCATGAGGTAGGTGCTTTGAGGCAGAGTAAATATAGTGGTTTTCAAATTCTTCAGGCACCAAGGAGACAAAAACAGCAGTAATGATAATTTAGGATGTCAAGCCTCGGACATTTGTATTAGTGCCATAGGGATACAAAAATGAATAAAAATGTCTGTATATCCATCATTAAAATCCATATTTATAACTTTTCCTTCAAGATCATATACTGCATTTTCATTGTTCTCATCTTTCTGTCACTGCCTACTTGTTTTGAAAATCAAAGTATTAAATTGTCTATAGAATTAATTTTAACATGTTACAAGCCATTTACCAGAGCTAATGTGCATCTGGTATTAAGTATGAAATATTACCAATGAGGATTATGATGCTTATCTAATGACTACATGCAAGAACATATTTTATTTCTTAAAAAATATATAAAGTACAACTTAAAAATATAAAATTACTAGTTTACGTAATTCTTTCCCAGAGCTGAATTTTTCCCTACAGAATATTCTCAGTGGTGTCTTTTCAGCCTGCATAGAAATGGCCCATGTAATGTATGGTTGCCTGTTCCCTCAGGAAGCTATGGTATCTAGAGTTCAAGTTCACAATCATCACAGATCCCTGTGGCAACAGAATAGAGTTTTCCCATCATACAATACACAAGCACATGAACCACCAATAGCAATAGCATGTAAAAGCTTTTTATTAAATATTCTGTTAAATAGATACGGCCTTTTTGTTTTGATTTTATGTATATTTTGTTATTAAAAAATGGGAAGGTGACTTACCACTTTTTCAATAAAGGTGCACTCACAAGAAAATAGAACCAATTTTAGAATGAAAGTTTCCATTTAAATATGTTAGTATACTGAAACGTTTGAAAAAGTCACCAGTATGATCCACAGGCAGATCGCACCGACATTGGTGGGACACCCTCCAGAGTTGAGGTCCGTCTCCCTACAGAGCCAAGGATGCTCTCAGTCCAAGGAAAGTTTCCACTGGTCTGTTTTTGTAATAAGGCAAATGTACTTTAGTTTCCATAGCATATGCCCTTTTCTGTAGGGTTTGTATGTTAGAATTTTTTATCCAAGTATTTATTTAACAAAAAATTTTGTTATGCCAACTACATACTAATTTTGGAAGTGTGGCAATAAATGAGAAAGGTATGGATTCTGATTTTATGGAGCTCAGAGTTTAGTCTATGACTAAACTTCCAATACATGCTTATGTCCATGTTTATTTCATCAAAATTACAGTAGGCTATATATACATATAATAAAAATAGTCTATGTATATAGAGACAATTACTGCTACAAAGACAATGCGTAATAGGTTGACCTAACTAGGCAGAGAGGTCGGAGAAAGCCCCACCCCTGAGGAAGCAGCGTTGAAGCTGAGGAGGTATTTCCATGTAAAAGGCTGGGAAAAGGCATTCCAAGAAGGGGGAACTGCACAGGGAAAAGAGCCCAGCATGTTCTAAGGACTTAAAAGACGTGTGTCTGGAGCAAAAAAGAAAGAGCTGGACTGTGAGGCTGGAGAGGGAGGCAGAGACCAGCTAAGGCTGTTGAGGAGGAGGAAGGGCTGGAGGGGAAGGAAGGCGGCCGAAAGAGCAGCTGTGGAAGTGGAGTGGATGCTCAGGAGAGGCTGGGGGAGAGGAGGACGCACAGACCCCTGTGGAGAGGGCAGAGACCTTGGCAAATGCGGTTTTGGTCAAATGGGTGATTGTGGTAAGCCACAATGGAAGAGGTGATGAAAACTGTAAATAATGCTTTTGAAACAGTTGGCTTTGACAAGTGGAAATAAGACAACAGTTTCAGGAAGCAGTTTTGCTTTATTTTTAAGAATGGCAAATATAGCCCCGGCCAGTGTGGCTCAGTAAGTTGGAGCATCGTCCCACAACCTGAAGGTCATGGGTTGGACTCCCAGTCAGGGCACATGCCTGCTTGTGGGTTCCATCTCCAGCTGGGATGTGGGCCAGAGGCTGGCCAGTATTTCTCTCTCACATCTATGCCTTTCTCTCCTTGTCTCTCCTCCCCCTATCTCTAATGAGAATAAAATAAATCTTAAGAAAAAGAATGGCAAGTACAAAATGGGATTTAAATGCTGATGGGAAGGGTCTAGTAGAGAAGGAAAAGTGTAGATAGAAAAACTAAATAACAAGGAAAGGATAATCATAACATAAGGAGGCTACAGAAAGAATTGAATTTGAATAGCTATGTGTTTCTCAAATGTTACACATGCAAATGGAAAAATATTCTACTCAGTGCTATCTCACAGAAATTCTCTTTGTCGTTCTCACTCTTTTAATATATCACCTGGCACTAAATTGTTTGCTAGGCATTGTTCTGAAAGTATTCACAGCACTCTTTACTGAGAATTACTTATATTAACTTCGTATTGCCCAGTTACAAATAAATTTCTGGGTCAGATCATTGCTCACTTGACTAATGAAATTTCAGTTTCATCAGGCATTCTCAACAGTATGTATCTATTCTTTGGTGCAACCTTGTCCTTAGCCGAGTGAAGCCCTTGTTCCTCTGCCTAGGGAGAGGAAAATGGAGAGCCAAGGAGGGAGACTCAGGGAAGATGGCAGCTCCATCCACCCTCCAGTTGTGGTCGCTGGAACCGTAGAGAGGCAGGGATGGAAGCTGTGAGCAAATAAAGCCCATGGCTTCTCCAGGCCCCTGGGTTTAGGGTTAGAACCAGCCAGTCTCCTCAGTGAGCTAAAAGAAAGCCAAATAAATGGTGTCTAAAGGCTCTGGGTGTCAATCCAAGAGAGAGCTTGGGAAAGAGCTTTTCTGACCCATGAAAATAAAGTTGGCATCTGATTATTTGAATGACTCAGAAAAGTCATGTTAATCTTCCAGAAATGTGAAGAAGTCTCAGGGCCTGAGTAGATGCTCAAAATCTACCCTTGACATCAGAGGGTATTGGCCTTTGAATCTGTAATACTAAAGCAAAAAAAAAAAATCAAGTGGATACTTATATATAAGCAAAGAAGAGGGAAGAGGGAAAAGAGGAACAGAGGGACTGGGGGAGGGGAAGGAGAAAAACTTAGTAACCTCTGGGAACAATATTATAGAACTTCTTTGAAAGATATTAAAGAAGATCAAATATACAGAAAGATAAGACATATCTTGGAGAGAAAAACTCTGGAGAACATTTTGGAAATAGAGGTTGGCTTTATGTAGATTCTGGGACCCAGCAGTTCTATTCCTAGATATATAGGCCAGAGAAACTCTGATACACATGTACTCAAAGAGATGTCATCATCATAATTGTCATTATTGTCATCACAGTTAACCTTTACTGAGTACACACCACACAGATATGACTACGAACATCACACTGATATGATTATGAACATGTGCGAACTCATTTAGTGGGTTGCACACTATGAAAATGCTCACATTTGACTAATTTAACCTACAAAATTTGCAATTATATATCTTTCAAGCTAATGCTTATCTCAATATTCCTATGAGTTATTTCCATTTTAAAATGGGAAACTGAGGCACAGAGGCGCTAAAGAACTTTGCCAAGGTTGCTTAGCAACTAAGGGGACAGCCATACATCAAATTCATGCCACCTGACATTGGAACCCATGTTCAAAACTGCTATTCTATTCTGCCTCTCAGCTTAGGTAATGAAAAGCTGGGGACAATATAGATGTCCCTTAACAGGGAAATAGGTGAATAATTTGATATATATTCATAAAATACAATGTAGCAAAAATGAATAACATGGAGTTACTAGTATATACATTGAGGAAATAAAAGAGGGATTTCAGGAAAACATAAAATTTGACCATTTGCGCGAAGATAAAAACATAAAATAGTGCTATGTGTTTTTGAGGGACAAAGATGTATGTGATGCGCAAAAATATCCATGCAAATATCAAACGCCAAGTGAGGATGATGGTGAATGTGTGTGGGGAAGGGCACTGTCGGAGAAGGAGGAAGGTGTCTGAGCTGTGCTGGGAAGGCAGCGAGGTGGTGGGTGCACAGTCATGTTCTCAAGGAAATTCCGCAGTCAGAAAGAGAAAGGGAAAGCAGTATTTCTGGTAAGCAACTCTCAGTGAACAATATGAGGGGGGGAAACTAGTAAGAGCACTTATAAAGTTGGGACACTAAAAAAGACAACATCAAAAATCCCCAAGACGTAAACAAAAAGCGTATGATCCCATTTATGTAAAATTAGTCTGCAGGCACAATATATTCATAAGAAGAACATAAAATAGAGATGCCAAGATCTTAACAGTGATTGGCTCAGTGTGATAGGTTTCAAAGTGATTTATATATTATTTCTTATGTTTTTGTGCAATTTTCAGATGTTTTATAACACTGTTGCAGATAAATAAAAGAGAATTGCAATAGATGGAAGGGAAATTTTGTGTGGATTAGACCCTGAAGGAAAGCAAATGCAAGTTTCTCTCTCCTTTAGGGTCATAAACAACCGGTCAGTATTCCCCACCAAGTTCACTCATCAAGTTCAATGTCAAGGTCTGGCAGGTTAATCTAATGACTTATTTAATGAGGCCCCTACCCTAGCTTCTTCCAGGTGTGCTTATATCTTTGCCTGGCATGGAAGCCATTGTTTTTAACTAGAAAGACTGGGGAATGTAAGAAAGGGAGAATTCTAAGTTGGAAACACATTTTAGAAAGATAAATAGATGGGAGATAGGTTATAGGAAGATAACAAGGGAGGAGAGATCCAAAGTTCTGAATGGGGATAGAATTTAGAAGGATAACATGAGGCTCTGTCCCTTCTTCACACGAAGGAGACTGTTCCACACATGGCCTTGAATGCCAGTGAGCTCTGGGTGACCCCTGAGAGGGCCAGAGCCTGGGGGTGCTCTGTTCATGAAGAACTGAGACAATCACAGATACAGATCTGCCTCATGGCCCAGAAAATGAAGTATAGGATATGTCAGAGAGGAAGTTATTTCCCTTACCTCTACCTGGACTCTGGAGATGCTTTGTCATCACGAGGATGAGATTTCATCGGCATCTGGAGTCAGCATCTGGCAGGGTCAGTGACCTTCTCAAGGAAGGGCAGAGGAGAGGTCAAGCTGGCCCAGACGGCTTCTCAGGGAGCCAGAGTAGAAGCGCAAGCAAAGTGTAAGGGAGGCTTGGGTCTCCTGTCGACAGACCAGGGTGTGAGCGATCCGTTTGAGAATTCCTAAAAATTGCCAGAGGACTTGGGGAAGCTAATTTCTGACAACAGGGAGATTGAATAGTTGTTCCTTACAAGTGACTACATCTCATTGTGCAACCTGATGGTTGGAAGTAGGCACATGAGTTACACTGATTTTGTTAAATTCGTAAAATCAGCAGTGCCCTTTTTCATTGTGGAAGATTACTTCTCAGAAATTTAATAGACATTTTTTAACTGGGTAATTTTTTTAAATTATGGAATGAGTGAGAAAGCATTAGAATATGATGGACAACAAGAGACAGATTGAAACAAGGGAGACGGAGGGAAAGAAATGGAGAGGGAAAGAAAGAACTTTAGACACAGAAGCAAGAGGGCATGGGGAAGAGACAGAGACCTGGACCGGCTCTTCAATCCGTTTCTGTAGAAGTAAACAATCCTTAATAGTAAAAACACAGAGCTGAAACGTGCTGTAGATTTCATAAATTCCAAAATCCTCATTATGCTGATTGCAAAACACCATCTAAAGATTTTCTTCGAAGCATATCAGAATGAACACATTTCTGTTGAATGTCATGTCTTAACACAGTCTTAATATATGTATTTTTAGGATTTTCTGAATTGAGTTTTCAGCAAATTAGTAGCAAACGAATCATCCATAATTACCTGTGTTGGATGAAAGGAGAGTGTTTTTCTACTTAAAAGGTAGGCCAGGGTCAATTTTGTAGCAACATTATTTATGTTTATGCATAAAGACATCTGGTGGCCTGAAATTTCCATTTCCATTCCTTTTATGTGTTCACAAGTTTGCCCAAGTTGAACAGAAATGCCTGTTTCCTGCTAAATCCATTAGAAACTGATATAAGGGTGAGAAGAAAGGAAGTAGTGGAAAAGGTAATGTATTAGAATTTAAAAGAATGTAGAATAACAAACCAGACTGTGGAAAACACGGGCGAAAGGAATTATCGCCGTGTCAGAATGGAAACACCAAGGCACAAGAACTTCAATCAGATACGGGTTCTACTGGGTAGGAATGCGTGCGTCTCACGTAGAGGTGAGAAGCTGTCGTACTGCAGTTTCAATTCTGTTTCTCTGATTGCTAACGAGGTTGAATGTGTTTTCATGTGATGCGCACCCATTGTGCTTACTCTACTGAGAAATTCCCATTCGAGTCTTTGCCGATTGTTTCATTACTTGTCATGTTTTAATTCATTCCTAAGAACTCTGTATGTTTTTTTATACTGCATTGTTGTGACTTCTTCCTATTTGACGCTTCCCCACTCACTTTTGAATAATTTCCTGTGATGATCAGAAGTTCTTCATTTTAATGCAGTGTATCATCAGTCTTTTTTCCTTATGGTTCATTCTTTTATCTATTTTTAATATCTTATGCCGAGGTAATTAAGATATGCCTTATATTCTCATTTAAAGCTTGTAGTTTAACCAAAGACAATTCTTTCTTTCTTTATTTTTTTAATAATCTACTTTAAAGTTAGATGTGTAAAGAATGTGAGGTAGAAAAGCAATATCCATTATTTTGTTTCTAACTAATTATGCCAGCACCACTGACAAATAGTCCCTCCTTTTGCCATTGTGCTCCAAGCCCCTCTCCATTCATTATTAAATTTAAGTGTGTGGGGTTTATTTCTGGACTTCCTCTCCTGCTTCCTTGGCCTCTTTGTCTATTTCCAGACAAATCTTGTGCTATCCTAATTACCTTTGATTTACGATAAGATTTGAGATATCCAACAATAAGCCTATGCCTTACTTGAGCCTTTACAATGTAAATTTCAGTATCAGTTCAAAAAATTATATTAAAAATTTTAAATTAGAATTGCACTGAATCTGTAGATAAATGGAAAAAATGGACTTTTTAAAATGATATTGAGTCCTTAAAGTCTGGTTTTAGTTTCTGATGGGAAAGATATTGTTTTCTTAGACCAGTAGATATAATTTTTTAATATTAAAAGTAGTTTATGTTTGAAACAGATCTTAATGAACCTGAGTTTGTAATGGGGTTAGGGTTTATAATAATCTGAACCCTCTCTCCAATACTGAAGGCCAAGGCACAATTACAAAACTGAAACACATTCTATAAAGCACTTGTCTCCTGAGACAATTACTCTTCATAAAATTTACTCAGTTATAAGAAAGAAAAGAAAATCAGGTTTTGTAACTTTAAGGAACCTAATTCATTTGTTTTGAATGTATTGATACTAAAATAATATAAAAATATTTCAGTAGGCTGCTAGATGGACATTTGAGTTTAGTATGCATGGAATTACTTTTTAAAAAAGGCTACATTTTATTCATAGATAAATACATTTTGAGGAACACTCTTCTCAAGCGATTCTCTCATTGATGCATTCCAGAGTTCATGCATTCCTTCTCACCATGAGATTAACAGGCAGCTGAGCTAAAAAGGGCCAGAGAGTTGAAACTATAGAGGCCTTCTTTCTCCTTGAAATGTGGGGCTCCAAATCACTTACAGATTCCAAAGTGGCCCAGAGTTCTTATTTTTATAGTTCATATATTTACCTAGGTGAAGTTTCCTCGTCCCTCTCCTGGGCTGTGGTTGGGGGAGTGTGTGCACTAGACTTCTGTGCAGCTGTGCAGGGGGCGTGGGCAGCTGGCGCAGCGGGCTGCCCAGAAGGGGACCCTTCTCAGGTCAATGCAGGAGGGGACAATGTCCCTGGGTAAGGAGCCAGGCCTCCCCTGACACAGTGGACAGAGGCGACACTCTGTATCACACCTCAAGGGCAGGAAACAAAAAGCAGCCATCTTGGGAGGGCTCCCAATGGGAAGGGAAGGTGCGGAAGGCCTTTAGGGCTCTCTTGCAGGGAAAGTACCCACTGCTGTTAGTGAAACGGAGCCCAGTAAAACTCCAGTGCTCTGATTCTCAGTGTGGAAGAGAAAGGAATGGCGGGGAGAGAGAGAACAGAGCAGCAGCCCTCATCCCCAGAGCCACCTGCTCAGAACCCTCCCTCTTGAAAGGCATGCCTGACCTTGGCTGCCACGTCCACACCGTGGGGTCAGGATAATATCTGCTAGTCCCCATCTGTGTGGGGACTTTCCACAGCTACTCGCATGGCAGACACTGCTTTCTGGGCCACTATCATTTGCTATCTGTCTTATCTTCTCAAGTAGACTGAACGTTCTCTAAGAACCTGGTGCATGCCTCACACATGTGCTTCTGTCCATGCACACGAAACCCTGCTGTGTCTTGTCAGGAATCGTGGTCGAAAGTCAAACTGGCCTCCAATCCACGTGCAGGTCTGTGAGCTCATGCGTCCTGAGGGACGTGAGATCACGGCGACAAAACTATGGTTCCAAACCAACACCACCGTTCTCGGGGAAAAGGTAATTCTGAGGCCTGAGCTCTCAGATTGTCCTTTGCCTTAGTGTAGACAAAACTTAGAGTAAGGCTGCAGATAAAAACGATGACAACAAAATAAAGCAAAGCAACCCAAACTGAGGTGCACATAAGCGTGTCTTCACGGAGTGGAGGGTGTGAGTCCTTTGAGTCAGGGAACACCACGTGCTTCAGTGAGTCCAGAGCCCCGGAGAACGCAGTGCAGTCTCACCCCGCCCCCTCGGAGCTCCGCCACTCCAGTGGCAGAGGCACCCTAATCACCAGGAGTCCACCTTCACCTGCGGGGGTCCCCTGAGAGTGTGAGGGGTCCCCGTTCCTGACACCAGTGTCAGACCCATCACCAGTTTCAGAGGGCAACTGAACTTCGAGGCATTCTGTGTTTTCTGGCACAGACATTGCCTCAATTGTTGGAAGAATCTGAGAAAAAATTACTCATGAGCTTGTTTGGAACCTCTGTACTGAGGGGTAGGGACATTTAGAGGATGGAGGTCTCGGGGCTGGAAATCGGCAGTGGTGAAGGGGGCCGAGGAGGAGGTGCTGCCAGTGAGAGCCTGTTCCAGATGGAGCTCGAGCAAAATCCATTTCACTTGCGCGTATTGGAGGCACAAAACGTATTTGTAGACTAAAAGCTGATCTTCAAAATTTTATTTCCACTGGAAACCAATTGAGAATTCTCAGAAAACTATTGAAAAGCATCAATATGCAGAGACTATGAAGAGGTTTTTCTTTTTTCCAGCGTGTTTCCTTTACCTCTTTGATTGCCCCCATCAATTTTGGATTGGATTTTCAGAATTAGGTTTTGTGGGTGCTCATTGTTTTCCTTCCTAGCTCTATGGCTACAGTTTGTCTGACAAGTATAAACCTTGGCTTCTGAGTAAGATAGATCCACCACCTAGATTTCCCCTGGCTGGAATAGCCAGCTCTCAGAACCTTTATCTTGCATTGCATTCAAATTATTTGCCATAAACAAGTGGAGGGAACATAGAGCAAAGTTAAACAAATATTTAGATTTAAGTACATTATATCTTTTGCAGTAGATGTAGAATAATTTCTGTCGCTATTTTCTCTGACCTTCTCTTTTCTTAATAATGAAAGAAAAATACTTTTCTCACTCTTCAGGCCTCAACAATTTCAGACATCTGACTTATCATAAAACTTCTCAAATGCTCACAAATTTTGCCTCCATAAGATAAGTGAGAGTTTATAACAACTGAATGATATTTCATGACCTTCATAGATGTACTCGAAAGATGCGTTTGGTTTGCTCAACTGACACCCCCTTGAGCCCTGGTATATCCTGTTTCCATCACCTCAGCGGAAGGACCAGTCCCTGCCCCTCCCCCTTTCTTGCTTGTTGCATTGGTCATCTGCTTCCTTTTATTTTAAACAAAAGTGGAAACTCTAATACACAAACAAAATCAAGCATGTCCCTAAATCAGTCTTTTCTTTGTTTTTTGTTTTTATCACATGCAGCAGACATTCTATTTTGTCTGGATCCCAAGCTATCATATCATTTACTCAAATTAAGGCCTTAGGCCTTTTATGTGCTACATATCAATAATTAAGATTATGAAACAGTCAGCCTAGGAGATTCATAACACCTATGTCAACTTGCTCCTTAATAAGGGTTTTACATTTCCCCCTCTGCAACTGCTGAAAATCCAACCAAACCGAGCTAGTTTCTTATATTCTGGGGTTTCTTTTGTTCTCCCACTTAGCTTTAAGACCTCACCTGATATGTCTATTTTTCTTATTTTCTTCATTGAATAGAAAGAGAAGCCACCCTCTTTGTGGTTTGGAAAATATCAATAGCACTTTTAAGAGGTTAAAGAAAAGCCAGATAGAATTATAAATCATAGGTAAGGGTGTAGGATATGATTAAACAGATTATTTCAAGGAATGACTTTGGCTTTAACTTCTATCAGTTGCTAAAACAAAAAATACAGTTTTGGGCTCTATAGTTGTAGAAAAACAATTACATAACGAACTGCTATTACCTCTTAAGAAAACATTTTCTATTAAAATCAAGGCACAAAAACAACATATGGCAGCATAATTAGTATTTTAGCAAAATGTACTTTTCAAAGTCAAAAGTTATGTTGTTTTTTAAAAAAAATGATAATGAAGTGGCTCTTAGCTCCAGTGTGAAACCCTCTTCAGATGGTCTATAACTTTAGAGATGCTTTAAAACATCAATATTCTCTGCAAAAAGTCTGATCTTTAAACACAGCAAATTGGAAAGCCACAACCAACTCCCTGACTGTCAAACTTTGGGACAAGTAAAAATTCTAGGGTAAGCAAACTGTAGTACACATCTATCAATAGATATTTTTAATCCTTATAGTCTACACACATATTTCTTTTAGAAGCTAATAATATACAAGTTTTTATTAATAAAATCTTACAAGGCAGTATTTATCTTTCTCATGAGGATATGTAAAAATGAGGAAGACCTCGGTCTAGTATGTTGATAATCTGCCTCTTGGTCTCAAAAATCAAGAGATATTTAACATAATAACCTCATTGTTGTTTATTTTATCCTTATTTTTGCATAGTTCTTTTTTAAAAAGTGAAATCATCTGAGTCCAGCTTTCCTGCTTATCCATTTAGAACCCCAGTGTGTATGTCCATTTCAACTATTTGTGAATACAGGTCCTATTATTTGTCTTTGTAGGATCTTTCTTTTCTAGGGTATCTCTGGGCAAAATTGGGAGTTAGCTTGTCCTTGGTATTTTATGTTTCATCCTTTAACTAGCTTTAGCCTGAATATCTGAAACCCATCATGCTGGACCTTTGCCATTGTTCTTCTGACCTTCCCAGGGAAGCCTGTGCCCAACCCCAGCCCCACCCAAGCACATATCCAATGTTGGTGGAGGCTGGGAAATTTTTTCTGCACTTGAAATATCAGGCTCTTTATTTCACTATTATTCAAAATAAACTTTGGGTGGCCCTAGCATTTCTCAGTATCTACTTGCCTGTCTGGGACAGCGTCCAGACCTGGCATATTCCTAATTCCCTGGAGACCAAACATTCTGGTTGTTCCTGCACCGTCCAAAGATAATGATTCATAGTGCCCTTTCCACATTCCTAAATATCCATTTAGACAACAATTCATGCAGTCACCTTAGCTATAGAGCTACATATATATACAACTTTTAGAAAAAAGCAAGCAGATTGAAGAGTGAAAAGGGAACGCT
>PVKM010044200.1:0-12308 GCA_004027735.1 Carollia perspicillata | reverse complement strand
GCAGTTCTCCCATCGCCAGACGAGGGTCCTGCCAGCTCCTCCCCACGAGCCAGCCTGGAGCTTCTGAACCCGAGGAGAGTGCTGCCTGCCGAGGCCACTGTGCAGACGACTCGCTCCCTCGGGGAAGGCAGCGCCCTTGCAGCTGGCGAGGGAAAGGACACCTGCCAGCAGTGGCGGGGGACAGAATCCCAGCGCTGTTCCCCGTGTTTCCACGAATCCCTCTGCTGCACACACAACAGAGAGACCAGGGGCTTGCTCGTGGCTTAGGGCCTCCCCTCCCCTCCCCACCGCTCTGCACAGCTGTCACAGGACTGAACAGGACGCTCTGAAGGGCAGGGAGGGGCCACAGGACGCCTTCCAAGGCGGTGCGCACTTGGGTGTGTTTCCTGGATGAATCTGGCCCTGAAACCGAGTGAAGGGGGAGAAAGGGAGATACGGATAAGCTATGAGAGTGCCTCGTAAATACATGGACGTAGCTCACACCTCTTTTCTTTGTCATATTCATTTTTAATAACAAAATAAATGCCGGAAAGCTATAGGACTCCCTACGGGAAAACATTTTTTATTGGGGTAAAGTATGTATCACATAAAAGTTACTATCTTACCCGTTTTAAGGGCCTAGTCGAGTGGCATTCACACGCACGATGTTGTGCAACCGTCACCACGCCCACCTAGGATTCCACTCCCTAACCCCACCACGGCTGTGTCCGTCAAACACTAACTCCGCCTCCCTTCCCCAGAACCCCACGCCGGCCGTTCGACTCCCTATCGCGGTGGGTTTGGCCCCTCCAGCTGCCTCCCTCCCATACTCGAATCATGCACCCTGAGGCCCTCTGCCCACGCCACCAAGCATGTGTCCTCCAGGGTCATCCCTGTTGCAGCGTGGGGCAGAGCGTCCATCCTTTTTGAGGCTGCACACCGCTCTGTCCCGAGTGCAGACCACAGAGTCCTCTGCGAGTGGGCACCCGGGGCGACCCCCGTCCCGGCTGTCGTGCACCGCGCTGCTGCGAACACAGAGGGACAAATATCCGAGCTGCCGCCTGAATACCTGATAAGGAACGAAACTAGGAAGCCATGCTCAGAGGGAGCCCCCTGACAGAGCAGGGCAGCCTCCGTGTGTCATCAGAAAGGACACTGGCTGTCCGGGCTGCAGCGAACACCTACCGGCAGCGTCTTCTCAAAGTCGTGGAAACTGTGTCCCACCCCCGTGTGCCGAGGGGCCCGATTACTAGGGAAGGAAATCTCGCACCTCGGAGCCAGTCAGCACAAGGAATCGAGTAACTGTAGCCGAAACGAAACGTTTCAAAAGGTTGCCTTCCATCTTGCAGACCAGCTTCCCTCCCCGCCGCCTCCAGCTCCGGGTCTGCCTTTCCAGCCTTGCCGCCAAGTTCTTCCACTCTGTCATTTCTTCCCTTATTCACTCAGCCCTTCTGCCAAATGCACTTGGCCCATTCCTTTTACGGGCTGCTTGTTTAGTGGGAAGAGGTGGCTCAGCCGTGCTCAAGCCCGGCGTGCACCTGGCCCTCACTGGCTGGGAATTCCGTGAGGGCCGGGCAGGTCCTGCCTCGCTCCCTTTGCATGGGTAGCTTGCCTGCCCTTCCTGCCTCGCTGGCAGAAGTAGGTGTGCGGCTGCAACCGCAGGAATGGGGGCCGGGGGCTGGCAGCAGGTCGCTCTCTCCCACCGGCTCCATGACTTCTGTCCTATCAGAGGGTGTGCACCTCATCCTCAAAACAAGCTAGCCCGTCTTGTGGCAGCCCAGTCAGGAAGCTGATTTCTGGGTGCTCGTTTCCCCCCACAACACGGAGCGTTTTCAGAACTCCTGGCTCCTGACATTTCTGGCCGTTCTCGGAGCTCTGTCGCTTCCAGCACTAAACAACAGCCCCTCTTCTGGGTCGGACAGCGTCCAGTCCTGTGTAACATTAGGGCTCCAGGGTTCACTTACAATTCTCTCTTTCTTGGCTCAGGTCGGCCTCCGCCCAGAACATCTGCACTGGGGCCGGGGGGCGACCGTTTTCTCTGTATGTTCTAATCTCCCTGCTTCCCTAACCTACACATATTGATGGTTTTACCTCCACCCTTCCAACCCTACGTCTTTAATTTTTTGAACCTCTCGTCAATGTCATTTGGAAGTCGTAGCAGCCAGCAACTTGTTGGGATGTCTCGTCCGTGTCTTGTCCCTGCGTGGTTCGTTTTTCCTGCAACTGAACCAGGTATTTCAACTGTGACCTGAAGACAACGAGCAACTGGTATTGGGAGCTTCGAGCAATTCTGCTCCCGCGAGGGGAAGTGACACCTCTGCTGACTGACACCTGTTGATTAAAGTGCATGATGATCATCCAGAAAGTTCTAACCGATATCAGCTTCCACAATTTCACTTTTTAATTAGCATGCAGTGGAATCAACTTCCATGTGAGCACATGTGCTGTTCTATGAGTCTTAACACACGTGCCGATTCACAGAACCACATCCACAGGATCGTTCTGTCACCCAAAAAACCCCCTCACACTGACCTTTCACAGCGGCTTTCCTCCGCCCCTGCCCCCCAATCCTCACTGAGTCCAGTCCTTTCCAGAATCACCGAATCTAGCAATACAGATTCCTCTCTAGGGCTCTGCCCTCCTGGGAATGCCGTGGACACGGAATCATGCATTTTCAAGACCAGCTTCTTTAACTCAACGTAATGCTCTTGAGAGCCACGTGAGCTGCTGCTGCCGTAGCACCGTTTCTGTTGCTGCGCCACACTATTCGCGAACGCAGCGTGGGTTTCTCCACTCACCTCCTGCAGAACGCTGGAGCTGTCTCCAGTCCGGGAGAATGTGAGCAGGGCCGCTGTGAGTGTTCCCCCCCAGGGAACACACGCCTGTTTTTTCTCTAGGAATGCCATCCTTAGGAATGGGACTGTCTAACTTTATGAGAATCTGCCAAACCGTCTTCCGGAGTGGCCGCGCCGTCCTCCATCCCCACCAGCAGCGCCGAGAGCTCCGGCTGCTCCGCACCCTCCCGAGCAGTCCCTGTTCTCGGCAGTCTGTCACTCCAGGCTTTCTCACGGGGAGCGCACTCCCTGACCTCTGGGAATCGACGTCTGAGGTAACTTCCACGCGAAGGGGCACCCAAGGCTTACAGACAGCACGTTGAGGTTTAATTCTCACTTTCCTCACATCTAATGGTGTCGAACACCTTTCTATGTGCTCCTTTGCCCCCGCCCCATATATCCTCTCTAGCGAAGTGTCTGTTCCAGTCGTTTGCCTATTTTTTAAAACTATTTTCTTATTGTTGACATTGAGAGTTCTGGAGGAAAGTCCCTTTTTGGGTGTGTGGTGTGTAGATGCTTCTTCCCAGTGAGGGGCTTGTCATTGCATTCTCCTAGTAGCTGGATTCACGCTTTGAGTCGATTTTTAAATGAAGACCAAAGATGAGGATCCCCTTTCTGCACGTGGACACCCAAGTGTGCTAACCCCGTTTGTTGAAGAAGACAATCCGGTTTCCACTGAATTGCTTCTCTGCCTTTGCCAAAAACTCACCTGGCATATTTACGTGGGTCGATTTCTAGACTCTATTGTGTTCCATTTCTATGCACTCATTTCTTTGCCAGTATACACTGTTGTCTTGCAACAAATAATAAGACAGGATATGTGATTCCTCCAAGTTTAATCTTCTTTTTCACAGTTGTCTTGACTATTCTAATGCATTTGTCTTTCCCTAAAGCATTTGGTTAGATTGTCTGCATCTGCAAAAGAGTCCTGCTGGGATCTTGTTTGCAACTGCATTAAACCTGCAGGTCACTTGGAAAAGAATTGACACCTTCACTGTGTCGAACAGAACCGTATAATCCACGAACACAATCTAGGACAATTTTGGACATTATTTGGGCATGCTTTGATTTCTTGATCACATTTTTAGTGTGCGGATGACAGTGGGCATTTTCAGCAGGTGAGTGGTAGGTGCCCTCCCGAACACATATTCTGTACAGGATGTGCCATTTGAATGAAAAGTCCCTGTAAAACTCCACCCGCGGCGCTTTTCATCCTCACTGGTGCTCTGGGACCCGCTGATGGGCACGGTGCGTCGATTCTTGCTCTCACCGCCAGGGGGCGGAGTTGCGCTGAGAACCAGGCCGACAACCGTGGACTTGACTGTGCTCTCCTGGCCTCAGGGTCTCCCCTCCACCGGGCACTTCTTTCCCTCTACTTCCTGCTATTTTTCTTCCTCTATTTCCCTTCTTCTTTTTGGAAGTACCGGTAGACGCCTTAAACTGCTCTGGACCGTGGTTATTAGCGAATGGCTCCCACGGTGGTGTGACCCGCAGCAGATGGGAGCCTTTGGGCGTTTCTGGGACCCGCCTCCTGGAGCACAGGGCGGCAGGTGTGCGGTTCTGCGCGTGCCCGCTGCAGGTCACTGTGCAATGCATGCTCACTGGGCCTAGTAGTGTCACTCCTAATTCTGTCCACCTGGATTCTCTGAGCGGCGCCTCATTTGCAGATGTAATTAATGAAGATGAGGTCTTACTGAATTAGGGGCGGACCTAAGTCCATTGAGCAGAAGAGGGGACACAGGGACGAGGCCACCTGAAGACAGAGGCAGAGATTGGAGCTGCATGGCTTTAAGCCAGGGCAGGAAAGGCACGCAGAGGATCGCCCGGAGTCCCCAGAAGCTGCAGGAGGCAAGGGGGTCAGCCCTGTCCCCCCTATTCCTCCCCCAGCCCCCAGCAGCCTCCAGGACTTACAGGCCTAAGAGTCTAATGTACACGTCAATAAATTACTTCCAAAAACAACCCACGACAGTCTCAAGTGTGCATGAGTGTATATATGGTAGGGAGAGAAAAAACTTGAACTTGTATTTGATGCCTGAAATTTGTCAACGTGGCCTTTGTTTCCCGGTTAGACCTAACATGTCATAGTAAATGGGCCCAGGGAAGGTAACACACTGATTTAACTCAGACTAACTGAAAATGACTTAGCGGAGCCAACCACTGCTTGCAAATCTCGCTCGGGTCACTGAAGTGCCAAACATCTAAATGCAAACAGAAAATTCCATCGTGTAAGTGAACATTTCCCTGGGCACGGGGTCACGTTGCCATGACCAAAGGGGACTCTGGAGGTTTCGGTGTGTATTTGCAGATTCTGTGTGGGGAGTGCACAGCCCACAGGTGTCTGCGGTGCATTTCACCCGTTTCTCCTGGTCCCCCAGTTTTGGGTGAGATCACTGTCACCTCCAATGCACGGGTCTCTGACAATTGCTAGAACTTGAGAGGGTTTTAGCTTCCCTTTGCTGAGCCAAGAACTTGCAAGCTGTTCATGTTCTGAAACAGGATACTCATTCTTCTTTTTTTTTTTCTCTCACAAGATAAACAAGCTGGGAAAATAGTTTCAAACTGCCAATGAAAGGTAAAGGAATGATGACTTTTAAAAATCCTCACATATAGACTTCCCTTCTCAAATAAGAAAATGAAAGTAACTAGAAAGTGTATCAAAAAAGGAAAACTGATCCCTTGTTTTGTAACCGTCCTGAAGTACATAACAATAAACTACACTGGTTCAGACAGAGGTGAGGATGCACAACCACAGATGCTAAATACAACTGAGGGTTGTCGGAGCAGAAGTCTACTGTGAGTACTGGTAGTGGGCATGATTTCTGGTGAGCACACATCGTTTTATTGTATTTTATACCCTTTCTTTTAAATCGGAAGTGACCTGCCACAAATGTAGCCTTTTCGTTTAATTCAGCAATTGGTTCCTTTCTAAATAATCAGTGCAAGATGGGGAGTGGACTTAAACATTATCAATTTTTTTCTTAATTCATCAACCAATACAATCCTTAAATATTTGGATATTTTTAAAGATATTGAGAAATGAGAAATGGTATTCTCCCAGGAAAAAGAGATGATCTAGACCCAGATCGCTGATGGGTGAGTCCTGCCAACCTGTCACCTTGTAGAAAAGGACAAACCCCAATTAGCCTGACTGGTGGCAAAGCCCCAAGTTGGGTTTGAAATTCTTACAACAGTGTGGAAGTTCACACAGGCTGTGACAGTGGACTACATGCAAAGCCTAACATGAAAGATGAATCATTTTTACTCCAGTTATTGTGATAATAAAGGAATGCATGCATGTGAACTTGGTAGCCCATGCTCCCTGTCCCCTGTGCCAGCCATCTTGGCAGAGGGCGTGGTGTGGCAGAGCACCCTCGGTCCTCAGCGCCCCCTCCTGGGCTGGTGCTGGGCCAGGCCGGCCCTGCTTAGCCCTTGCTCCCACAGGCGGGACCCAGCACGACTTGGGAGCTTTTGCTTTCTCAGATGCTACTGTGTGTCCACATGAGGCGCCACGGCTTCTGTCTCTTGAACAAGGAGTTGACGTTTTTCTCTGACATACCAAGAATGCAGGACTTTGTGACGTCTGTGCTTAAAAATACCAAGCCATCATTAAAATACTTTTTGGATTCCTTCCACACCTTGGCTATGGTGAATCACGCCGTGGTGAGCCTGGGCACACCACTGTCTCTTCAAGGCCCCGACTCCAATTCCTTTGGGTAAACAAACCCCCAGGAGAGGGATGGCCGGACCATACGGTAGTGCTAATTTAATTGTTGGAGACAAACTTAAACGTCCATTGACAGGCCGATAGATCCGGAAAAGGTGGTGCATACACACAGTGGAAGCCTATCACACGCGACAACACGGACGGACCCGGAGGAAGGGAGGCGGAGTTTAGGAGCCGGGTGCCCGTGGACAAACGCTGCGTGACTCCAGGTATGCGCGGAATCTAAAACAGTCAAGCTCTGGGAAGCAGCAGGTAGGATGGCGGGTACCGGCCGGGGAGGGGAAGGGCGGATGTGGGTGGATGGTGTCAAGTTCCGGTTCTGCTGGCTGACCAGGGCCCTGAGCGCTGCTGTGCCCCACTGGGCCCGCTGGTCACACCGAGGCCTGCGTGGGGATGTCGGGGGGGGGGATGCGACAGGACGTCACAGGCCACTAGGGGCCCAGGCCGCCTGCCTTCGTTCCCTCCCGTCCCGATCTCTTTCTTCCTGCTCGACAGACGTCGTCCCATCAGTCCCCTGTCCCATCTCTGCGCCTGGATCCCGCAGCGCTCTCCAAAGCTGCCGCTGTGCCCCCCGGGAAATTCTGTTTTCCTGGGTGACCTGGGCGCCCGTGGTGTGCGTGCCGAGTTAAGCTTGGTTAGACGGAACTGAGTTGGATTCTGGAGACCACCCTCCGCGACTCCTGCGGGGCCTGAAGACGATGGGAGGTGCAAGCATGATCTAATGGTTTATGGGTGGGACGGTCATCAGTAGTAGCTTTCATAATGCTTGCATTTCTTAAATCGTCAGCATGAGTCAAATCACTTCTGCTTCTGAAGCAACCAGCCTCAAGTCAGTCAGTGTCATACCGCTTCCCCCTTTTTCTCTCAGAGTGCCCCTGTTCCCCAAATGTCCAGCAGGGAGGAAGAGAAACCTGTCGACTTAGTCCTTGAAACCAAGATCAGATTGGCCCCTACGGAGCGAAGGGCCGTGTCCTTTACCCAAGAAAACGCGGGTCGCAGCGCCACCTGCTGGACACCCTGAGCTGTGCCCACTTAGGGTAAACAGGAGCTCTCTGACTTAAGATCCGAGTGAGAAAGAAGCCTTGGGGGCGGGAGAAGCCTTTCAGGGATGCACCCGTTTGCAGCTGCTGAGGCTCCCTGGGTACTGTCTCCGGAGCTGAGAGGCCTGGGAGCATAAGGGCAGCCGAGCTACCTGCGGTCCTCCTTCCTGCCTTCCTGCCGCCCTTTCCAAGAACCTCTGGCTGCGGCATGAAGGTGTGTTTCCCTCAAATTCGCTTGTGATTCCCCCAGGTGATGATGGCATTCAGAGGTGAAACCTTTGGGAGATGATCAGGTCCCAAGGGTGGAGCCCACGGGAGGGGGACCAGCACCCTTCTAGAGCAATGTGGATGATGGGAGAGATGGGGGCACCCCTGGGATTGCATAAAAAGTAAGATGATAGACACATACTTACTTCTTTTATGTGGGTGGGTACCAGATAATTAACAGTCAACAATGAACACAATGACAGTAACAATGAGGGGATTTGTGGTCTCTGCTCTGATTCACTGCCTGTCCTTTGAGGGGTCCAGAAAAAAAGGGAAATTACTTCGTTGCTTTTGCTGGTATGCCATCCTGGATGCAAAAAGACAACAGACAAGCTCAGTTAAGGTAAAGATTGACCTTTGTTAGGGGAAAAAATACTGCCCTAGGACGTGGCTACCCGCCAGGAACCACTTGTAGTTAGAAAGCTTCCATTTCAGACCATGCTGTGTGGTTACTTTCCGTCTCTGAGTGCAAGTTCCCAAGCAGGCCTCCCCTGAGCTTGTCAGGGTCAGTGCGGGGCCTCTTTTCATGCGCACAGTGGAGCTGTTGGCGCTGAAGAGCTTCCTAAAGCTTCCTTCCTCACTGCACCCCAGAGCAGGGGTTTCTGTTGGCATGGAACTGGCCATTATGACCCTTGGTTGACAGTCTGCCTTCCTCGTTAATATCCAGGATTTTTGAATTTAAATACTAAAACATTGGTAATGGTGCTGAGGAAAATTTTGTGAAAGAATTGCCAAAGCTATGTGAAATGGAAATGTGTGTGACTAGCAAGACGTGCACTGCTCAGGAGCTTTTGGGGGCTGGGACATTCCCAAAGCTGGAGGGTCCAGCGAGTAAGGTGTGGACGCCCCGACTTGGGACGCGGAACGTCACTAAAACCCGACTCTCAGACGCCAGAACGCAGGACCCAGTCGGAGGCACAAGTAGGAGCTAGCAGCAGGCAGGAGGGCGACCACGCCCACCACGCCCAAGCGTACTCTGGATTTCGGCTTCTCTGGGTCCTCAGCCTGGGGTCGCGCCCTGGAGGGGCGGGGCCATGGAGGCGTGGGGCGGGGCCAGGCAGTTCCCCGGAAGAGGCCCGGGTTGGTGGGCTGGGCGGAGCGCAGTGTGCGGGCTGCGCTGCAGTGACCCAGACGCAGCTGACGTTCAGCGACTGCCAGAGGTGAGCGACCTTCGCTGGCCCAGCAAGGGGTCCGGGCGGGCGGTTCTCGCACCAGGCTCGGAGTGTGGAAGGGGCCGAGGAGGGCGGAGAGCTGCAGCCTCAGCCAGGCTGGATTGGCTGGGGCCCTGAGTGCACGGTGCCGCGGGATGCCACCGGGTCGAGTGTTGAGTGGGCGCGCCCACCTCTGGGTCTCTTGCCGCCGCGGGCTGTGACGAGAGACGCGGGTGTCTCGTTCTAACGGGGCCGGCGCGGAATCTGCGGCTCCGCCGGTCCAGGGCCGCTGCGCACGGACGCTTTTGTCCCGCGGAGGCTTTGCGGAGGCTCAGGTCTGGGCTGGAAGGCCCGGCCCGGGGTCAGAGGTTGCTAGCTTCCGCCGACATTCCAGGCCGGGGATTGCAGCTCGCAGGTCTGAGCAGGTCGGAGGTCGTATCAGCTTCGGTAATTCTCACCTGTGAAATAGACGCGAGCCCGTGTCTCAGCACATACGCCCTCGTGCCCGTGGTCCCCGCGGACGGGGCTGCCAGCCCTCCCGCCCGTCCCTGCCACTGCGATGGGGTCCCGGGCGTCATCCTGGAGGCAAGGCGGGGGGGAGAGCAGGCGGGCGAACCTGCTGCCCCAGCGGGCACCTTGTGTGCACACCTTAGACGTCCCTGGTGTCGGCGCGGAGGAATGGGGACAGAGTTCCTGGGACCCTGTGTTTGGGAGCTCTGGATGAGGCCAGTTGGGAGCCCCTGCCCCTGGTGTAGTGGCTTGTTGCAGAGACTCAGCCACGATTCAGGATTTACCTAAAGTACGTGGTTGAGTGTATGCGGACAGAGATGGGTTCGCAGGTGTTGTAGGCGGTTCCAGGGGTTCCATCCCTGTCCCCTTGCCCCACTGGGTTCCCTCTTGAAGCCTTGTTGCTCCCCGGAAACTTAAGGGGTCAAGAGGGGCGGTGAGGGCGGGACCCATTTCCAAAGGATATGTCCTTGTGTTCACACCAGCACCACGCCTTTGCCTTAAGACATTGGTGCCAGCAGTCCCCAGGTATTTGGGGGGGGGGGGCAGGAGAGGACCAGATAGCCCTGAAGCCCTGGTAGGAAGGAGGAGGAAACCTGGGCAGGCTGCCCGGATGTAGGAGCCAGAGATGCTGTGTTTGGTCTTGCCTGCTGTTGAGTCCATGGACTCTGCTCTGGGGGAAGGCCCGTTGTTAGTGGTTCCGCCTCTGTGGGAGGCCCCGGCTACACCCCAGCGAGTTGGGGGTTTGTGGCCCTCAGTGACCAGGAACTCAAAACTCAAAAAAAGTACCAGCCTAGCATAATGTTATAGACGCTTCCTGTTTACAGTTTTGATGATTGGGCGGATGAAAATTTGACTAACGCCCTCGAAGTCTGCAGTTTTGTGGACTGTGCGTGGGGTGGGAAGGGGGGCTGCTCTTTCAGGGCTGCGCCTCCGCGGACACCATCTGTTGGCTGGTGGGTTTGTATGGTGAGTGTGTCAGGCTCCGAGGCTGCTGTTTGTGGAGGAGGAAGGAGGCACTGGGAATACTACGCAGTTTGACCTATGGCCTTACTGACCTTTCACTGATCTCACACTGTACTGCACGGGGGTGACTCCTCAGCCCCTGTGTAGCCGTCCCACTTCCCGTCACTGGGTGCAGTCACGTCTCTGTTCAAAAAGTACTTTGAAGTCCCATACTGAGCAAAAATCGTGCTGGTGAGCCACCATGCCAGTGCCCAGGCACGAGCACCACCGGACCTGGCAGGACCTGGGTGGGTGTTTGCTGCTGCAGGTCTGAAACTGTGGGCCAGTGGGGTGTGCCGAGTCCTTCCCACCCCTGGAGGGGACCCGAGTTGTCAGCTGAAGGAGTTTGGAAAGTCGGAGCACCAGGATTGGTTTTGTCTCACATGCACCTGGAATTTTAAAGGAGATCCGTCCATCAAAGGATTTCCCTCTCTCTGCTCGTGCGGTGGAGCTGCGTGCTGCCTGCTGGGTCGCACGCATGGGAACTGGAGGGGGGCCCAGAGGGGTGGATTTGCTTTTCCTGCTCAGGCCTGGGTGCAGGTCGAACCCATTGCCTTTGGCAGCCTCTGGACTCAGACTGTCGACTTCCTGGCAGAGTTCAAAGGCCTGGCCTTGGGCTTTTTGCAGTGTTGTGATTTTTTTGCCGGGATGGGGAGGTGATGATCGCCTCTGGTCACAGCAGGTGGAAAGTTCCCTGGGTGCTTCACGGGAGTGAAGTTACACGTTTTAAGTGCTCTAAGTCGGTGTCACTGGGAAGCATCTACTTTTAATTTTCATCAGACTGTCTTCCACCAGGCCCTTCCTTCATTACCTGCCACTTTGACATGCTCTGGTTACAGTTCCCTCTGGGAGAACATGGGAGACCAAGCCGAGCCTCTAACTGTATCCCAAAGCTTTCGATTCGTGGCAACCCGGTACTTCCTGGAACCTGAGTGGCTGGGAGGGCGGGGTCTGAGTCCGTGGCCCTGATCCAGAGCCTGTCCTGAGTCAGCTGGGTGCTTGTCTAGAGAAAGGACTGACGGATCACTTTTCCTCCCCAGCATCTCCAAGGGCTGCCCCTGGGTTGAAAGATGTCGGCCCTCACCACCCTGTTCAAGTATGTGGACGACAATCAGGATCGCTACATCAAGGTAAGGGAACAGTTATTTACGCTGCTAAACCTAAAGTCCAGCTCACTTCCATGGGGCTCAGGGGAGTGACCGTGAGTCACGCTGTTCCAGGGAAGTGTTCAAGACCGACCCACACCACCTGCTCTCACTTGTGGACCACCCGAGAACCGGGCTCAGGGAAGCAGAGCAGTGGCTGCAGGGGGGCGGGGGCGGTGGGGAGATCTCGGGCAAGGGCGCTCACTCTCGGTTTTCAGGTGACTGAGTTCCGGAGGCTAGTGTGCAGCGGGGGGGCTGCGCTGTCTGCTTGGGATTGGCTACGAGTGTGGTCCTGAAGTGTTCTCACACCAAAAAAGTGTCTACTAAAAATACACGTATGCGTGTGTGTGTGTATAGTCTAAGGTGTTCTTCCTTTACCACCCGATTACCTTTCTCCTCTATCTCCTCTATACCTATTTCTTGGGTTTTGACAGAAAATCTTATGGGATTGTTAACCTCCCTCTGTAATTCCTTGTAGTTGATCTAGGTCAGAGACCTATTTCGCATTTGGGATGCTTTAAAAGATTCACTGAAGTTACAGTGTGACCCGTTTCTGGAGGCTGACGTAAAGAACTGTGCTCTGGGGTCGCCGTTGGCAGACACAATTCGGGCGAGCCCCTCAGAGTTCTCGCTCTGAGAAGCACACTTTGGGGAGC
>PVKM010044199.1:0-12320 GCA_004027735.1 Carollia perspicillata | reverse complement strand
AACGAACAAAACCAGGGCCTTTGTTAAGCTTTGATTGTATCACCTCAGGCTTGGGAAACAGCAAGCAGGCTTTCTTTCAAACTAACCAATCTCTTTCCCAGCTCTGCGGGGGGTTTGTGCTGGGAGCTCCCCTTCCCCTGTGCCATCTTGGCTTCTACTGCACATGCATCCAGCAAAGGAATTAAGGAGTTTCTCCTTTATTGGGGAATGGTTCGTCCCTTCCCTCTACCCCTACGATCTTCAGGAATGGACTGGCTGTTCCCTGGGGAGAGGAGAAAGCTGATCTTCCCGCCTGCCCAGGGAGTAAGTCTCCACTGGCAGAGAATGAGGCTGTCCCCTGGGGTGTCTAAAGCTGTAACTTCCAGACTTCATCATGCTTAAGTTTAAGTTTAGCCACTTCTGTTCTCTTCTTTTTTGTTAATATCTAGCTGACTGACTACTGTAATACAACCTTCTCAAGATCAAGCTTTTCCTTCCTCTTGTGGAAACTCAGGAGGGCAGTTAGTTACTGCTAAGTATGAAATCCTTCATGATAGCTGCTCAGTACTGAAGCTTATTTATACAGAGGAGTAACATGTCAGTGACCATGTATAAGATCAATTTTGCTTGAGTTTATGCCATTACATTTCCAACCTTAGTTCATGTGTACAGTACATCCTCACTTATGCCATCGACGGGTTCTTGGAGACTACAACTTTAAGGAAAAGTACTTATAACAAAACAAATTTAACCCTGAACTGATATATAATCAACGATTAAGTTCTTAGGGTATATTTGTGGTCACAGAAACATCATCAAACTTCTAAATAAAGACCCAAACCACTTCTAATATTAAACATTCAAGAAATGTGAGCCATGTATATATTCAAGAACTATTAATAAAAAACAGGTAAGATAATTATTTTCCAACCAGATTATTTCAGTTCAGGGTCTGGGGCGGCCACAGCCCCTTCCGGCAGCCCAGGGCACAAAGTGGGAACCAACCCCGGACAGGGCGCCCTTCCACCACAGGCCCCATCTCACACACTCTCACTCAGACTGGGACAAGGTAGCCACGCCAATCCATCCCATGCACATGTCTTTGGCTATGGGAGCAACCTGAGTACCCGAAGAACACCCACACAGACGTGGGGAGAACATGCCGGCTCCACACAGACAGTGAGTGTGGCCCCTGCTGGAAATTCTTCTTTGTTTCTTTTTCTCATCGATGTTCTAATGAAAAGATGTTGAACTGAATGACATTATTCTAGGACCTGCTAAAATCAGGTCCCACCTTGCACATTGCTTAAACTATAGCTGTTTGCTCTCCCAGTAGAAGAAAGGGAACTGTCATTAGCTATAGAGTTTATAGGGAAAAACAGCCATCTCAAATAAGTCATCAAATGGAAAGAAACAAATATATTGTCTCAATGAGGTTGAAATTCTAGGAAGTCTTTTTCCTACTCATACTGAAAGTAATGACTTAAAGTAAACCTAAGGCTTTAAACTGAATTATTTGCACAATATTGCCTTAAAGTCTTCCTAGTAAAAAAGCTAAACTATATATTTTCTATCTTTGATCTATGAATCAACTGTTCATTTTAGGTGAATAAATGTTGAATTGGACCTTTTGACTGCCCTCAGAGAGCTTATCCAGGACATGGATACAAAAAAAGAATCAAAACAACAACAACAAAAAGCAACCCACGGTAATTACGACAGAAAGTACAAGCAAAATTAAGTGCTTAGAAGAAATCAGGAACACAAGCATTTGCCCCTTGTGGTCAGGAAGATTTCGTGGAAATGGCCGCACTATGACTAAGCCATAAAACCTTTACCAGCTAGAACTGAAAGAGAACATTCACATTGTACGAACCACACAGGACAGACACGGAGTATGTTTGGGGAGCAGTGCCTCATGTAGCTTGTTTTTAATAAAAAATAAAAAAGCAGGAGATAATGACAGAAATTAGACAGTTGTTCTTAGTATCATCATCTTCAACTCTGGGCAAAAATGACAGCATCCAATGTTGGTATTTGGAAGACACGCTGTGCCCATGTGAGATATCTAACTTTCTACCTCAGTGGTTTGTTTGCCTCTCTCAAACTTCATCATTTTTCCTACATTTTTCCTCTAGTTGCTTGTATACGATACATTCATTCATTTCCAGATTCTTTAAAATTATATTTCTACATCTGACAGGTCTATTCTTCCTACTGCCATGTTTTAAACAAATAAAAGTTCTCTGTATTTTAGTACATTAACTGGTAAAGAAAACTATTAAAATATTTCATCATAAAATGGTAAAGCAGCAAAGTTTTAGAGGAAAATAGCTTATCACATAGAATAAAATTGGACAATACAATCTTTTAATTAATGAGTTGGCAAAGGTGGGAGCCAAATGGGGTGTAAAAACAGATGAGGCAGCCCTGGCTGGTGTGGCTCAGTTGGTTGAGTGTCAACCTGTAAAACCAAAAAGGCCACAGGTTCAATTCCTGGTCAGGGCACATGCTTACGCTGTGGGTTCGGTCCTCAGTGAGGATGAGTACAAGAGGCAACTGATCATTGTTTCTCTCTCATATGGATGTTTCTTCCCCTCTCTTTCTCCCTCCCTTCTATCTCTCTAAAATCAGTAAGCACATCCTCCAGTGAGGAGTTTTTTAAAAATGCACTTCCCTGGGTCTCATTCCATACCTCTCAGAATCTACATTAAAAAAAAAAAAGGCAAAACAGATGAGACAAATTGGTAGTCAGAAGTAATCCTGTAAGTATTTAAAAGAACACTGAAGTTTGTGACAGAAAATACTAGTCAGATATTTTTTCCAGAAAAGTGAGAGGAAGGTAACAGGGGGTTAATAAAAAAAGGGTTCATGGTTTGGTCGTATTTCTCCTCCTGTCCCTCTGGCCCCTCTTCCTCCTTCTTCAAATCTAACAAAAATACTTGTCTGGCAGAGACTCAGATAAATAGTAAGAACAAGATTTTTGACAAAGCATTCAGGACTATCTTCACAGGTATCCACGCTTCCAGAGTTACAGTCCCTTTAACGAAAGAAGGACTCTGTTTCCCACCTCACACAATATACCCAAAATGAATTGCTAAATAGATGAATTAGTACTATTGTTCTTCTTCAGCTGAAATCACAAATATCTGCATATAAAAAGCAGAGAGTTACAGATTGATTATAATGATAGAATTATCAAATAATGTATTTCTTCAAGCTCCACAATAAATCTGAGAAACTAAACTTCTGTTCTCAAAATCCTTCTGGTATAAAAAGGGTCTGGGTTTGGTTACTGCTTTGGCAGGCTTGTAAGAACACCTTACTCTTGTAAAGCAACAATTCATGATTCATGAGGCTTGATCCATTCAAACAAAACACACACACACACACACACATTGCTAAGCAACATACAAAGGCTCACACACCTCTGAGCCCAAGCCAGCAACCAGGAGCCAACAGAGCTGCTTTGTACTTCCACTCAAAGTTCCCCCTGCCTACAAACCCTGTTGTAGATTTTTTAATTGTGTTGACAAAAGGTCGCATTTAATTTTTTTGTGGTGCATTATTTTTCCACATGCACACATTTTTAACGTTATTTCGAGTATGTATTTAACGATGTAGTTCGTGTATGTGTGCATACATGTGTGAATACACTGATTTTGATACCTTAGAATCCCTCTAAAATAAAAATACACTGCTCTCCACTTTCTCCCAAGGAATTTAACTATTTCTGTACCACTACAATAATTCTTCCACATACAATTACTCTTAGTATATTCAGAAAATTTCAAATCGAGTAACATGGGCAAGGCATTGTGTGCAGTGGCACTACAAACGCCCACGGCAGTTCCGCCCAGGACCTCTCTCCAGGTGCTTCTGCTGCATGCTTGCCCCTCATCGACATGCTTATTCAGGGAGCCCCAGTGCGAATCCCACGGACCTTGTTCCCTAACCCTAGTGACTTGGCGCCAGGGTGGGACCAAAGCCAACAAACACATCAGAATTCCATGCCTCAAATTTGGGACTTGGTGAAGATTCACTCCACTCACAGAAATGGGAATGCAGAAATTGGAAAACTCTTAATCATTGCAGTGTTGTGTGGAGGAAAAGGGTGTACCTTGAAGAAAGAAAAATGAAGCCAACACGCAAAGAGAAGTAGAGACAGAGGGGAAGAGGGAACCCTGAGGGGCTCTGCACCCCAATTCTACGTGTTCCCGAGGTCAGACTGCTTTTCCGACCTCCCCATCGTTGGTTGTTTACTATTCAGTTTATCCTTATACTTTATTAGATTCCCCTGCAACTTTCTATTGCATTCCTTTTCCCCTTCAAACAGTCTATAATCAAAAGATTCTTCAATAACACATTATTGGTCCCATTTTTTATAGCAGTCGGAAAATGTTTTCTTTCCCCAAAGAATTCAAAATAAAAAATTCCACAGACATTTTCAAAGAATAAACTGAGCACTTCAGCTCTTTCGAAATATTAGAAAAACAAAAAGAGAGGTTAAGAGGTTGAAATGACTGGCATAGTAACCTGGCCAATCAGTGGCATACATACAATGCTAAATTTAACATTTTCAAATTTACTCTTTTTTGTCCCCTAATCTAAGTGGTTCAAAGACTAGCACAGTCACCTGAAAACAGATTCAGCCACCTCTGGCAATTAACAACCCTTTGATGAGTAAAGTTGGGTGTAGTCTTTTCTAAGATCAACTTTAAATGTCTGGCTAAAAAGCTTGGGAAGTCCATCTTTTCTGATTTAAAAAGAGGAAATTATTTGTGATTATTTTTCTTTCTCTTTTTGAACACAGGATCTGACCATAGGTTAATAATAACAGCTATGACTAAAAATGAATTAAAACTATTTTCAGATCTTCCCATGACCTAGGAACATTATCAACCTAAAAATAAAACAAGGAAAAAGAAAAGCTTAATATTTTTTTATAAAGAGACTAAAACTCTATCAAGCCACCATTATAGACAGGTTTGGGGACATTTTATGAGTCCCCACCCCCACCCACGAAGGTGGCCGGAGCAGAAGAATAAGAAGAAAAAAATATGATCATGTGTTTCATGATAAACATTTATGAAGGTCTGTATATAGAGTCAAACAATATATTTCAGATCAATTTTTAAAATATATATTAAATAAACTTTATGCTCTTTCATATTTTGCTGGATCAATATTTCTGTTTTGGAGGACTGGTTTCTGTCTTCAATAAATATTCGTTGGGATTTTTAGACTATAAGAATAGACTGTAAGGTATGAACACAAATCTTAATTGAAATCTTTAAGAAGTAACATTAAATTACTCTTAGAACTACAAAAAAAACTGTGGTACAGTGTTTTATTTTTTCAGGTAGAGAGTCAAGATCTACTGGAGAGAAAGAATGGCAACCATCGAAAAATCGTTTGAAGCAGGGAGTTCCAGCCTGCTTACCTTGTCCAACTGATACCTAGAAGATCGAGGGTAAGTAAGGTCCACCTCTCTCAGCAAAGCAGCATTTTACATAAAGTCAACACTATTTGTAGTCGCTGGATAAAATAGGAATTAGTAAGTAAATAAGTCAGTGAGGCCTGTGGAAGTTCAGAAGGATTTCCTCCCTTTTATAGATAGCTCAAAAAAGCCCATGGCACAACTCATAAGGAAATCCTGGTTCTGATGCACAGTCACTCTCTTCCTCTGAATCAAATCTACATTTCCTCTGGCCCACACGAATGGAGGATACTCTTCCAGGAACCACTCTTCCAAAAAGTAGAGAACATCACACTGTTAGAAACTGCGGAGCCCCAAATTACTCTTTGACTTTGTTATTTCTTTACATACAAGGATCCATGACAACATGAGAGTTTAACAAATCTGAGTTTATGCCCATTAAGAATGAAGGGCACGGGCAATTAAATGACTAAATGCTAAAATGCTTACTGATTTCAGAGAGGTTAATGTGTGTGGGGGGTGAGGGAGAGGGCTGAACACCCTCCCCAAAAGTCTCTAGTCTATCTCAAAATCTCCCCAACCACCTGACATCAAAGAACTGACAGCTCTACTTTTACAAGATTCTTTTCTTGCAAACTGTTCCTCATATTACTGCCATAACCACCTCAAGTCAGACCTACGTGACCTCAAACTCAGTCTGCTGAAGAGGATTTATTACTGGACGCCCCTCCATAAATCTCTTTACAGTCTCCAATCCAACCCACCTCTGCACAGTCTCCAGATGAACTCTTCTTCTAAAGGGTGAACGGGGTCACAAGAAAGCTTCACTTTGATATTCAGACCTTCCACCACCCTAGCTCAACCTACCTTTATGGACCGACATTTTCCAATAAGCATCTGCTAGGAATGGTGTCATGGCAATTCTGTGCATTTCACTCAAAAAGAGAGTTTCATGATGAACTACACTACCCTATACATTTTTAATAGACTTCTCTGAGTCTGTAGTGTTTGAAGGTTTCCAGGAGGTGTATATGGCATCCAAAGTTTCCTGAACTAATTTCACCACAGAGATCTCTTTGTGCGTGTTATCTCTTGAGATCCGTATTCTTGGCAAAATACACTATGACTTATAGCTTCTCATAATTACTCCTCTGATTTCTGTCTGTAGTCCTTACACATTCTAGACCCTTTGTCAGAGATGCATTTCCCCCTCATGGCTTTCCATGTGTACTGGTATTTATGGGCATTTATCGGTTCAAGGCCAGTTCAAACACCAGTTCATATTTAAAGCTCTCCCTGGGATCCGCAGCTCGAAATCGTACCTCACAGAGCATAGTGAATTCGCTTTTCTTTCAGTACCTACCACCTTCTACTTTCTACTAAAGCTATTTTTTCTAGTATTTTATTCAATTCCTATAATCCCTTTGAAAGCAGCATTTGGGCCTTATTCATCTTTTTATTCTTCACAGCACCCAACAGTGGGTTTTAATTATTTCTTAAGTGAAAAATTCAAATGTGGCATAATCCTTATAACTTCTTAGAACTCCCTATGACCCCTATCACACAGCATGCTCCTTCAAGTGCCCTCTGCTTTGTGAAAAAGGAATGAAAAAACTCAGCATTTCCAACACTCACCACATCTTTAAAATCCTATAGGAACAAAATCTAACATTTTCAAAAGAAAAGAGTGTAGTTTTAAGGTTTTACTGAACGTTCTGTCACTTTATGTTGACACACGTAACAAAAACATAAACTGAAAGCCCATGTTTGGGGGAGGAAGTGAAAACAAAAGCCTGTTTGTTCTTGCATAAGACAGCCTTATACAGTCATTTGTCTTGGTTTACCTAAAATTAAAAACACAATGGTCCTATTTGACTGTAACTGTCAAGGAAATATTTTGCATTCTTTTTTTGTTTTAATAAACTGATAACTCTGAAGATTTCAGAGCTTTGACTTTTGCTGGTATTCATCAAATCCAACTTCCCGCAGGGAGCCCTCCCCCTCGCCAGGACTGCAGCTAGTGAGGCACGAGATCTCTCAAAACAGAAAGCACCAGTAACTGGAAAGATTATGGCCATCCCTTACATTCTGGGTCTGGCACATAGAACACTCCTTTTTGTTACAAAATACTAAGCATGAAATTCTGTAACAACAATATCACACTCAAGCACACCATATGACATTTTAGGTGAAATGTTCAAATTAAAACCATAAATTACTACACACTTATTATTATTACCCTACCGACCACACTCAAGCAGGCATTCCTTCTGCTGGACCCTGTATTTCCCAATGATGTATTCTGATGTGCACCACCACTGAACGGGCACATATTGAAGTTACAAAGCTGGACTCTGATTCTATTAATAACAGCAATAACAACTAATACTTATTGTCACTTACCATGTGCCAGAGAATGCTATGTGCTTTTACACCCTTTATCTTATTAAACCCTCACAACAGCTCAGTAAAGAAACCATTACTATAATCATCTCCACAAAAGAAAACCAGAGGAGGTGTTACATTAATTCATCCGAGTTCACACAGGTAGTAATGACAGCTCCAGGATTTTAACTGAGGTGGTCTGACACCAGAGCTCAAACTCTTAGCCCCCACCCTATCCTTCCAGCCTCCCACTAAGGCAGCAAGAAACACTCTGCAATTACATCACGGCTGGAGAGCCACTCCTCCCAGCCAGCACACCCCTTGCCATTACCGACAGTCTGAAGACACAATGTCAAAACATTGGAAAGCAGTAATGTCCATATTGCTTCCTACGTAACTGAAGTATGTCCTCTAGGAAGAAGACACGGTGTGAAACATAAACATGACTTACAAAAATTTTGTGATATAATTAACAGATTTATAGATTAATTACAGATTTAATTTATGAGTTACCTAATAAAGACAAGAGAATATCTCAAAAAGACAAGGCCACGTCCGAAAAAGGAGATATTAACTCAGTAAGTATTGATTAAGCAGCCTAGTGCGTGCCAGGCCCGGGACTGGCACCAGGCTTGCCTCAGCAGAGGCCTGCCGACGTGAACATACTTGGTGTCTCCGGGAAAAAGCAAGTACATGCTGTACACTCCCTCCCCACTGCCCGCCCCACACTTCCACATAAAAACACATATGAATCGACACAGTGATTTTGAAAACACTCTTAATTATTGTACAAATGTGTAGGTTCGGCGTAGTGTTGAAAATGTTCTCCGGAGAAGTTCTTTATAAATTTTAAACAAACATACAGCCTTAAAACTCAGGTGTCTTTTATATCTAAAACATATTTTGAAAAAAAAATACAAACTACCTTTGCAAGTAAACTAATCAATTTGAAAAAAACATTTTATATAATGAATAACTAAGACACCAGACTACAATCTTTCCAGCTCCATTAGTGGTCATAGCTGATGATGTTAAAATGAAATCATTTTTTAAATATGCTTTTAAAATTTACCAAATGTTACAAATAATGTGCAATGCATATCAACTCAAATAAAATGTCATTAGTTAGGGCAAGCTCATTATGAACTGGAACAGCTCAAGATTTATTCATGTAAAACCATCGAGGAGTCCAGCATTCTACTGGCCCTAATTGCTTGCTTTTCTGTCTTTTTTAATGAAGCAACAGTCTTATAAAACCTCATTTAGGTGCATAGGACACATTAAAGCTTAACATAAGTTTTCATTTTTTATTTTTTTTAATTTTATGTATTTATTTATTTGAGAGACAGAGAGAGAGAGAGAGAGAGAGACAAATATCAATTTGATTTTTCCACTTTTTAATGCATTCATTGGCTGATTCTTGTATGTGCCCTGACCAGACTTGAACCTGTAACTTTGGAATATCAGGATGATGATCTAACCAAATGAGCTACCCAGCCAGGACCGTGAGATTTCCTTTGAAATCACAGAGACCTAACAGTAAAACCGCTTTCTTGTAAAGCCAACAGAAATACTCAAAGAATAAGACTTGGCCTAAGGACCAGGTAGAGTTATCATGGTACCCTGATATTATCACTAAAAAAAAACCTCACTGGTTTTTACATCCATGTGTGTGAGATACATCCACCAATTGCCTCTCACATGCCCCCAACTAGGGACCTGGCCCACAACCCAGGCATGTGACTGGGAATGGAACCCACAGGCCTTTGGTTTGCAGGCTGGCGCTCAATGCACTGAGCCCCACCAGCCAGGGCTATTTTCTTATGTCTGATAGTGGAAAGGAGGAGGGGAGGGAGAGAGGCTATTGAAAGCATAGCTCCTTGCTCTGAATGGTGTGGCTCAGATGGTTGGGCATTGTTCCCAAAAGCAAAAGGTAGCAGGTTCCATTCCCAGTCAGGGCACATGCCTGGGTTGTGGGTTCTGTCCCTGGTAGGGGTGCACACATAGATGTTTCTCTCTCACATCGATGTTTCTCTCCCTCTCTTACCCTCTCTCTAAAAATAAATAGAATATTTTTTAAAGAAAACATAGCTCCTTACTTTTTTATTTAATATAATACAACAGAGATTACAACCTTTATAACTACTATTCCAAAAGATTTTGGAAATCTTTTTGGTTCTACTGAAAAGTAAACACTGTTCCTCACTTACAAAGTAGGTGAATTATGAATATCTTGGAATATTCTTTAAAAAATCAGCTTTTTAAAAAAGTTGACATAAACTAAACCTTTGAAGAATTACTACCATAATATATAAAATAAAAATATACCTTTGGTACATTTGCAAATGGAATAATGTAACTGAAAGCAGAGATAAAGGTCTGAACAAATGCGAGTTATTATTATATAACTGTCTACATATTGTTACGTAGCAATGGGCCTTGAAAATTTACCCTGCTTTATATAAGATTGTAGAACTACTTAGAGGCATTACAAACCATTAAAATGACCAGATCTCTGAACCATACAAAAATATGCCTATGTTTCAATTAATCCCAAAATGAAACTATTTCAGTGTGGGTGATCAACTAATATTTTCAAAGTCTAATTAATATTTTCACAAAGAGCTCAGTCAAGTCATGTGACCAAAAAGCCATAAATATGAGATTAGTCTATACCAGCAATTTTCAATATTTTTCATCTCATGCACACATAAATTACTAAAATTCTGTGGTGCACACACACTATACATATACATATATATACATGTATAGACATATATATACATATATGTGTATATGTATATATATTGCCATCTGACAAAAATAGGTATAATTAAGATTCATTCATATCGGATGCCTATTGTTGTATTGGATGTTGTAGTTTCGGGGGGGGGGGGGGTTTGACAGTCTAAGGGAAAAAAGGTCAGTGCCCCTGACCAAACAGTGAGGTATTTCATGTTTTAAAACTTCTTGCAGCACACTGGTTGAAAATCTCTGATCTAAACAAATGTTACCTCTAGCATTACAGGTATGTTATACACACACACACACATGTCAATGAAATTTATTCAATTTTATTTTTATATTTTTCTATGAATTTTTATTTAGTATTTATCTTGTTACTTAAATTCTTAATCCATGTGCATTCATTTAACTATCTTCTGATATCTGTGACTTTATTTTACCCTGATTATAATATTATTTAACAGTTTATTACTTATTCTTTATTTAATTTCCACAGCATCCCCTAAACAGTTTTTTCTTTAATTTTGAACTTTTATCTTCTTTTGAAAAGAAATGAGGAAGGTGTTTGAACTTACCAGATAAAGTCAAAGGAATGCAATTCATAAACAATAACAAAGAAGACAGGGCATCTTTCTTTTAAACGATTTTTAAAAGAGAAGCCCTACATCCCAAATCAGAGATCTCCTAGGCACGCCTAAAGAAGACATTTGATCCTGACCATCACTAGCTAGTTGTGGCCAGCAGGCATATTTTCCATCCACTTAGACCATAGTCCAAGAACTGCCACATGGGTAAACTCATCCCTCAGGAGGATGACAAACTAGCCTAAAAAAGACCCCAGACAAACTGAAGCCACAATATTGTCCTATCTCCGGGACAATTCGCAACCTCTCTGAGGAGGCAGGTGCATGTACTGAAAAAATACAGTCTCAAAGGGCAATTAGAGGATTGTGGCTTTTCTCCTCAACAAACTGGCCTTCTCCAATAGACAAGAAGACCCTATGGGGCTTTCTTTAAGAGCCTTTTTACTTAGTTTCACAACAAGTCATACTAGAACACACCTAAATATTTCTGAACCTCCCTTCCACCTTCTTTGGAGAGATGCATAGTACATAGGGCGGCAGAGCACAGTTGTGAACAGCAGAGTAAATCCATCCTGTCATAGTTAACGACCTTGTGCAAGCCAAAACCTCCTGAAATCTCAGCTTATTTGCCTGCTCTACGAGTCACACAGAGAACTTGCCATATCTACACATACATAAAATGAGACTGACTGTGCATGTAGAGCAAGACCGACACTTTAAAAACTCAATAAATGTTAACTAGCTGGGGGAAAAAAGTAACCTCTGAGGTAATGGAGTCTCTCTTATGGGGGCCCATTCCAAAATAAACTCAGATAAACAGAATTATTTCATATCAAGAAAGGAAACTAAATATTTCTCAAGTGTAAACCTTGCCAGTGTACTATCTTTACTTCCTTTGCTTTTCTTTCTTTTTAATATATTTTATTGATTATGCTATCAGTTGTCCCATGTCCACCTCTTCATTCCCCTCTGCCCTGTACACCCCCTCCCACCCACATTCCCCCCCTTTTTAGTTCATGTCCATGGGTCATAAGTTCTTTAGCTTCTGCATTTCCCATACTATTCTTGCCTTCCCCCATCTATTTTCTACCTATCATCTATGCTACTTATTCTCTGTACCTTCCCCACCTCCCACTCCCACTCCCCTGTTGATAACCCTCCATGTGATCTCCATTTCTGTGGTTCTG
>PVKM010044198.1:0-12300 GCA_004027735.1 Carollia perspicillata | reverse complement strand
GCAGTGCAGCTTACGAACGTCTGACGAGATGTTTAACTGTGGGTCTCGGTGGGTCAGTCCGATCAACACATTCTGTCCCTGCAGACAAGCTACGTGGGAAGCCCCATTATCTGAAAACCGTTGAGTGGGCGAGGAACCAGAGCAAGGGGAGTGACAGGGGTCACACTTTTAGTGGCAGCAGACTCTGCAGCCCCATGCATGGCCCTCCACGACGGGGACGCCTGCCCAGGGGACCAGCTGTTTGGGTCCGTGTCCATGCAGCCGCTGTCTGCATCGCCACCAGGGACGTTTACGTCAGAAACTTCCTTTGTCTGTCCCCCCTGCTATCTACCCCCTCTGGTTTTGACACTTTGTGGCCATGAAGTAACTTCGCTAACAACATCTTACTTCACCTCATCCTTCCTCTAACTTCAAAACTGAACTAACAGATAAAAATATAAAAAAAGGAACTCGAGTCCCTGCTTTTTGGGGGGACACCAGTGTTTCCAATGCCCTGAGACTAAGCCGTAAGGCTGTGGAAACCTGAACTGATCCAGATACGTAAGGGCAAGAACTGTTTTCTCCTTCCTGATTCCGTCTTAAGTGTATCTACCAAGCAGTTACTGTGCTTTTGTTGAAAGTTCTCTATTGTCACCCGAACGAGAGCTCCCTTCCCAGTCCTCCAGCCTATGGAGAAAACGAGCTGACGCTCCGAGTCACAGCCCTGGCCTCCCTCCACCCGCAAGCGGAACATGACTCCACGCAGCAGCCACTGGTTAGGTGCAAGGACCCGGTGCGCTGCTACAGCCAAAGGCGCCAGGCCCCTCGAGGCCCAGCGGGAGGGCTTCCCTCGCCCCTCAGCCCTTGTTCCATCTCTGCCTTCCATCGCAAGTAAGAGGAATCCAGAGGACAAAAGGGGCACACAGTGCTGATCCACAATGACAGGCACACTCGGGAGTTAGAGAGACCTGGGAGCCCGTCCGCTCCCACCGTGTTTACAGGTGAGAAAACGGAAGTCCATGAGGGGCAGGCTCCCACCACCTGGTGAGCTCACAGAGTGCCAGGATCACACCTGGGTCTCCCGAGCCCAGGGAGGCTGCAGTAGGGATACGACTTATTTTAACAGCAACACAAAGCACAGGAAGGTCAGGTACACGCGACGAGCCCAGGCCACCTTCACGTTCAGGGCCAAAGGCCGCGGCCTCCTCTGTTCGAGCACAGAATACTGCCACGGCAAGCAGACCCTACTTTTGATTTGACATTCTTTCCTCAGTCATGAAGAAATATGGCTAAAAAATCTGACTTCCCCCATCCCTCCTGTTCCCCTTAAAGGAACCCATCGTTCAGGGGTTTGCAGAGGGCCGCTTTGAGAATCAGCCTCGCGGCTGTGAATGCCCCACTCAGATGCAAGGACACGGGCTGCCACAGGTGTGCATTTTAGGCCCCAACTGTGCTAGCGACTTAAAGACTGAGCAGCTTTATGCCACCAGGCCACCCGCTGGGACCCAGATGGGGCCCAGGTGGCCCTGTGCACTCGGTCACGGCCACGCCATGTCGCGCCTGGCTGGAAGGGGAGCCCCGCACTTGCCCAGTCACAGCAGGGCTCTCCGGTCCCCACTTTGGCGGCGATGCCCTGGAAGATGGTCTTGATGTGGGGCCTGCGGAAAGAAAGCGCACGGGTTAGCGGCCAGGGAGCAGGGCCGAGGCCAGAGACGTGCTCCGGGATGCCTCTGCCCCGCCCCAATTTTTTCTTTCTCGTGGGCGGTGGTTGCGCCCACGATAAAGTAACAGAGCGCCCAAACTTCAAGGTTAACCAGTAGGAGGCTGCACACTGTCCGATTTAAGCAGACAGACAAAAGGCAGGGGCCGCCTCTGCGAGACGCCGTTCATCAGTCAGGCTGCATGTCACCGGGCCCAGCGCGGTTCTGCAGAGGGAACCAGGCAGTGTGGCCGGTGTGGCAGAGGGCAGACCGCGCTTCCCCACAGCGCCCCACAGCGCCCCCAGGAGGACGTAACAACCCCCAATGCGCTTGCCCTCCTGTCCTCCCGCTGGTGACCAAGCCTTCCACACAAAGTTTTTGGTGAAGACACAAACATCTGGCAGGGTTGAAAAGCTGGCGCTCAGGATGAGGGAGCTAAGACAGTTAGTTCTACACCTTAGAACTCCCCTCATCTGCTGCCTAGTGTTTCAGGTAAAAGTGCCACTTCCACGTCCACCAGGCCACGCGAGAAAGCGGTAACGAGCAACTGGAGCCCCTCTGCCGGTCAAATAGTTTCACGTGCATTGTCTGCACTTCTGACAGCCCACGGGGCAAGTACTCCCAGATAAGTACCTTCAGGCTTTCGAGAAGCGGGAGGGCCTCTGCTTCTGGATTTATCACCCGGAAGCGAACCCCCAGACGAGCTCATCGGAGAGGGCAAGTAAAGAACAACCTTCCCCAATAAGGCCTCCACCGTTGGGGATCGGTGTGATCACTCCTTCCTTTAAGGCCTGACCTAATTCTAGAGTGCCTGGAAATCCCACTCACTTAGAAAAGAATACTACCTTTCCACGTCTCCCTCAAAAGGAGTCCTCCTTTCCTCCTCGCTCTCTCCTGCCCCCACCCCCGTCTGGCTTTCTCTTTCCTGCAGGCCCAGCAGCAGGCACCCCCAGGCCAAGTCCTGCAGGGTCGGTTCCTCACACCCTTTCACTTGGACTCTGTGTCCTGCTGCTGCCCACCTCACATGCCCTTCTCTCCCTTCCCCAGAGCACCTCCCCTCCTCCAGCCGACCCTTCCTCTTATACACCGCACAGTGAACAGCGGGAAACCTGTTTTTCCCCAAGTCAGATACAAAATCTCCACCTCATTCCTAGGGACAAAAGAGGCCTCAGAGGCCCCATTGGGTTTTCCCGCCCCTCACCGTGATCGAGTCAAGTTAGTTCCAGACCACACACCAGCCAGAGAGGCAGATCGTGCTCCTAAAGCTAGATAGGTCACAGGACATCCTCAGAACTGCCTCCTCAGAGCCTCTGCCCCTCTGGGCCCAGTAAGAACTTCCAGGACCAGTCTCGGCAGGAGGGACGGGGAGAAAAGGCACAGCAGGGATATGTGCATGTATTAGGCCACAGCAACAAGACATACGGACAAGGCATCTCCAGCATCTCCTATCTCCAACACGCATTCACCACAGCGAAGGCCCTCATGCAGCAGAAGGGCCCTGGGCTCACCCCTTGTCAAAGGTCAGGCCCTCCGTGCTGAAATTCGGCACTCACCAGGCTGCTTTGTTCCCTCCGGGCATAAGTGACGGGCCGTACCGGGCCCCTTCCTCTCCGCCACTGACGCCGCTCCCCACAAACAAGATTCCCTTGGCCTTGAGGTCTCGACATCGTCTCTATATGGAGGAAAATAACTCGTTACGCTTCTGTAAAGTAAGTTTCCCCCAGCGAACAAAAGGAGGTGTGACGGGTACGGCGATCCTGTATCTGACGGGGAGTGACCTGAGGATCCAAGAACAGCCTGGCCATTAAAGAAATGGGATCCCCTCGGTTTGGGAGGTAAAAGAAATATCCGCCCTGATCCGCGTGGCTCAGCTGGTTGGGTGTCAGCCCACAAAAAGAAAGGGCACCAGTTCGATTCCCAGTCAGGGCACATGCCTGGTCCCCGGTCAAGAGGTATTCGAGAGGCAACTGATCAATGTTTCTCTCCCTCTTTCTCCCTCCCTTTCCCTCTCTCTAAGAATATATAAATAAATCTTTAAAAAAAAAGAAAAGAAAAAATCCATGAAGTTTAAGACAGCTACCCTGTCCCCGAAGGCAGTAATAAGGCCAAACACACATTCTCATCTTCCTGGAAGGGACCATGTTCGCTAAGACTCGGCGAAGAGTTGGTTTAGGGCAAGGGCGACGTGCTGCGCTCTGCCCTGGGGGTCCTGCCGGGACCCTCCCAGCATGCACACGCTGGCGCTGGCCCTCAACCGCACCTCATGCTGCCCGGCCATGCCTCAGTGGGAGAGGGCGAGGGAAGGAGGCTCACGTCAACGCTCAGCCTGCCGTGGCTACGCTGCAGTCATGTGGGTTCTGTGAGTGGCGGGCGAGAAACTCGTCCATCAAGTGCAAAACAAAGGCTGGGCACGGCTGTACCAGGCCCCACAGCCAGCACCACGGAAGGCCTGGCCACTCTTCAGTCATAGGTGCAATGCTGACCCTTTGCTAGAACGTTCTCAGAGCCTGGGAGAACTGGACTGGAGAGTACTCACCGTGGTATCCCTGTATTCAGAATTTCCTCCGTCGATGATGACATCACCGGTGTCCAGCAATGGCACCTGTAACCAGACGCCAGCATTAAGGTGGCCCAAGGATGTGCAAGACAAAAATGGCAAAACATACTAGACCAGGCTAGCAAACCCAGTCAGAATGCGCCCCAGCTGAGACATTTCTCTGGAAGTACCCTAAGGTTCTACAGCAAACGGAACCCACTCGGACAGTCCTGCAACCCAACGTCACCACCCGCCCGCGTTCTGCGCCCACCGGGCCTTGACAGGCCCGCCTTCCCAGAGCACACCTGCCAGGCTGGCGTTCTGATTTGCTATCGGCCTCCCCCGTCACAGCTCAGCTAACGTCATGGGACATCTTGCTCTGCTGAAGGACAATCGAGCATGTTCCAGTCCATTCTGTCTATAGCTAATCACGGGCAGCTCAGCAGCTTGCCACACAAGAGCTCGCCATGTCCTTATCACAATGTTGTCCTTTCTAGGTCACCTTTTCTTAAACATGGCAACACGGTGGCTACAAATCCCTTCCCCCGCAGCAACGAAAAAATCCTCCCAGTTAATGCAGGGCACTCTTTTCCTAGGGGTATGCGCCGAAGGAAGGGCCTTACAGGCACCCCAGAAACAGCTTACAGTGGCAGTGCTTCAACTAGGAGCTGCTGCTGTCCCCATCAGCAGCTCCTCTGCCACAGCCATCCCAGGGAGAGTGGCCAGCAGGGCTTCGATGAGAACAAGTTGGGACAAGAACGGACAACCCACGAGCAAGAAAGAGGTGGCGATGACCACCCACAGAGATGGGCCCGCTATCCCCTAGCCCTGGGAGTGGGGCTGCGGGGGAGGAAAGCCTCAGTGAGGCGCCAGACCACCACACGTTAAAGAACCAGGCGTAGCACCTCCGTGAAGCCCACATCACCACGGCTGATGAGCAGGGGCCAGACTACAGACAGGTGAGGCCTGCCTCTCAGGCCTCTGGGGGACTCGGCACTGGGCACCCACCCGCCTGCCCTGGCATGGCCACCACAGCCCAGATCCCTATTTGTCTTCCTCCAAAAAAGATACACTTCCTAAAGCCAACAAATTGTGTGATGCAAAGGTAAGTACCCAGTGTGTGGTTCCTAGGATTCCCAAAGGGGATGTCTTGTCACTTACACTAAATTTTCCAGGGATTTGAGAACTGTTGCTTTATAGGAACACTGAGAAAAATAGAATCTGTCTCAGAATTTGGACACAAAGGTTTATTAGTGAACAGCACTAAATATTGGCAACACACAGTCAGAACGAATTCTTCTGAATGCCCATGATATGGCCCGCCAAGGCATCACATAACGACGGACCACATGCATTACGGTAGTCCCACAAGATCATAATGGAGGCCTGGCCATGTAGTTCGGTTGGTCAGAGCATCGCCCCGATGTGCCAAGGCTGCAGGTTCGATCCCCGCTCAGGGCACATGCAGGGATCAACCAATGAGAGCATAAATGGGGGGGACCAGGTCAATGTTTCTCTCCTCCCTTCCTCTCTAAAATTGCAAGTAAAAAACTTTTTAAAGAAAATAACAGAGCTGAAAAATTCCTGTCACCTTTTAATGTCACAGCCATCTTAGCACAACTCGTACTCACGTGTCTGTGCTGATGCTAGTGTAAACACATTGGCACTGCCAGTCGTATACAAGTATCGTGTATACGATCATGTGCAGTCTGTAAGGCCTGAATGACAACGACTACGTTACTGGCCCGTGCATTCACTAGACTATACTTTTCATCGTCATTTTAGAGTGTGCTCACTCTACTTATTAAAAAAAATGCTTGTTGTGAAAAGCGCACTGTGTTGCAGCAGCAGCCGCACGCCTCGCATACCTCACGACTGTATCATTTTCTCTTGCGCTTGATTCGGTCTCACGCTGTTTTGCAGAGATACGTGCCATACAGACTGGCGGCCTTGGAGTGACAGGTCAGACCACACCACCCAGGTCTGCGTAAGCACACTCTGTGACGCTCCCATAGTGATGAAACTGTCCAACAGTGCATTTCTCAGGATGCACCCCGGTCACTCAGTGGACATGTCTGTGTTGTGTCTACTCCTGTTAATGACTTCTTAGTGAAACATCTCTTGAGCCCTGGGCCAAACAGCTCAGTCGGTTAGAGCATCGTCCCAATACACCAAGGTTGTAGGTTCGCTCCCTGGTCAGGGCCCATACAAGAATCAACCAAATGTATGTATAAACAAACAAATCAATCTTTCTCTCTCTCTCTCTAAAAATAAAAAAAGGGAAATGTTTCTTGATGTCCTTAGAATTACATATATATGTAATTATTACCACCTGAGGCTGTAATGTTTCTTACTTAGCGCCAATCAAGTTAACCAACACTGAGCCATTTAAGCAATTATTTTGTTGGAACGGAGCAGTTCATATCCAAAAACTGAACGGGGGTAAACGTCTTAAGTAAAAAGAAATGAAACAGCTAAAGAAGGAGACAAATTGTCACACAGGTAGCAGCTGGGAGCAGAGCTGGCCTCACCAATTTTTCAATGAAATCATCGACAGCTTGACCGGCCTTCACAAGCAGTATGATCCGCCGAGGCTTCTTCAGCTTGGAGACCATCTCCTCCAGTGAGTGAGCACCGACCACTTTGGTTCCTTTGGCCTCGTTGGCCAAGAAATCATCAACTTTGGAGACTGTCCTATTGAAAGCACAGACCTAAAAGGGCAAAAATCCGATCAGGAGATCTAGGGCATACAAGACTCTCAGACCGTGGACCAAGTGACAGTGAAATTTCTACTCAGCCCGAGGTTTTTGGGAGGTTGGACTCTGCCTTGGCCTTGCCCTGACTGATACTGTAAAGTTACTTTCACTGGACAGAATGGCAGAGAACGGAAGACAGGGTGGAGCAGAAGCAAGTTCACAGTTGTTCATACGGAAAATAATACAAGAATGACACAAGCATAAACTCTGTTTCACTCCTTCACTACAGTGGCAACCTACTTCTGCCCCACCCTGCCTGTGTAGCAAAGGTCAACTACCCTATGGCGTATCCTAGTGTCTGTCACTCGCTGGGTAGCAGGCAAATCTGGAACCAGCTGGCCCCAGACTAACAAATTTTGTCACTGATAATCCTGGTATCTAACCCAGCCACTTTCATGTTCACAGCTAAACTGCTCCCTCTCCCCAGATCTCCTGAGGCGATCAACTTGGAGCTCTGCGCACCCAGTAAGATTCCTCCTCTAGAACAGACAGGCTCATTCCGGCTGCAAACCCTACAGAACTGACAGGTACATTTAGCTGGACTCTCCTTCCTCGGAGAACTGCGGGACTGGCCCTCCCACACCCACATGAAAAGTGGTGCTTCTCCTTCTTTTGCAAAGTTGTCCCAAGCAGCAACAGGCGGGGCATACATAAAGAGAAATGTGCTCCAGGCTCTTTGGGGTCTTTGACACCAGCCGGTCACCAGCACTCAGGCTGATGCACACCAAGAAGCGGCAAGAGAAGAGCGCGTCCCTTGTGACTTACCACAAAGCCGTGGTCATTCATGTTCAAAATTAAGTTCTGGCCCATGACAGCCAGTCCAATCAGTGCAATATCAGCTCTGAAAGACCAGGAAAAGGAAGAAAGAGAAATGTGTAAGTTCCACTTACTCCATTCCACCTCGGGGAACTGGAGTTTTCCGGCTTTTGCTGAGTAATCACTTGTCTTAACTTCTCGGCCCCCTACTCCCTTCCACACTCTACAACCCAGGTATGCAGCCTTCCATGTAACTGCAGGCAGACCGCCCCGCACCCTGCCACATCAGGGGACCTCCGATTCTCTTGGGATGAACTAAACTCGCACGTAGGCGAGTGTTCACAGCACGGAAGCTCTAGTCTATCTGGCAACGACTGCTCCAGGTGTCCACGTCTCCCACAGAGGGAAGAAGCCCCAGCCTGCAGAGCTACCGACCGTCCAGCCCCCTCCCCTCTGGATGGTGCCCTGGGGTTCCCTCAGCCAAGCCTGCCCCCCACCCCCGCCCTTTCTAGCTACAGGGATCCTCCCGCGCAGCCGCGGGAGGCAGAGGGCTGGGTCCGAGGGAAAGGCGAGGCTGAGGGGCTGGCTCGGCGTGCGGGGAGTTCTGGGGCTCGAGCCGGAGGGGGCTGAAACCCCGGAGATCCGGGGCTCTGGGTGCCACGAGGCCGGATTCAGGCGACCCCCGGTGCGGAGGCGACGTCGGGGACTGCTCGACCCTTCGAGCCGACTCTCGGAAAGTTCCCGCGGGCGGCCACTCACTGGGCCATGGCGGTGGCGGCGTTGGCGTTGGCGTTGGCGTTGGCCCCAGCAGGAGTGAAGAGAGTCGGAGAGCACGGAAGGCACAGCGCCGACGACCAAGGCTGAATTCCACTGTAGCTCGCCTGCCGAGGCTACAGCCGCGGCTTTCCGGAGATGGCCAATTGGAGGGAAGGGGTGGAGCTACACCGACAAGCCATTGGCTCTCCCTGGCGCCTGTTACACCACCTGAGGCAACGGGCCCGCCCACTCCCGGGAGCCGACTCAAGAGAGCGCCGAGCACATCGATGACGTCGCCCAGGGTGCGCCCGGACTGGCATAGAGGGTTAGGGGCGTCCGGAACCAAGGAGGGGCGGGTCGCGGATCGGGGTAGGGGGTTCCCTGACAGATGGAGGGGGCTGGGTGGGGCCGCCCAAGGCAGGGGACACGCAGGGCCGGGTTCTGCTCTGCGGCGCCCTGAGGGACGGTGGTTTAGAGTGGGCCACCCTTTCCAGTGTTCGAGGCGCTTGGACGCCTGTTGTCCGAGTGTCCATCACTCCTTCCTCCCATCGCTGCCGTGCACGTGGGGCTTATGTGTCGTATCTGAGGAGGGAGCTCTGTTCTAACCTCGGCCCCACCTGGATGTGTGTGCCGTGAGTCAACCACAGCCCAGGACCCCTTTCCGGGATATGGGAGAGCATAAAAAGAAAAGTGTAAGACCTGGCTGGTACAAAATAGGCAATTATGGAAGCAATGGGACCGAAGCATTGCTTCGGTCCGGACAGGTACCGAAGTTTACTCTTTCAGTATTTGGGCAAGTGTAATGGGTGACAGAAAATGCTGGTCTGGTCTTCACACGATCCTGTGCGGGAAACAATAGCCCCTTATTGCGGGTGAAAAAAACTGGCACAGAGACAGCCGAAGGTATATGCACTTGTAGGGGTGTGATGGGCCAGGCTCTGAGGTCGTGTCTTTGAACCCGTTCCCCTACAGCTCTGGAACTAGAGGCCAAGTGATGGTGAACCGTCGATCCAGGGCATTATAAATGCCACGTCCCGCATGCCTTCTCAAAATTCTCCCCGGTGCCCAGGCATCTTGACATCAGCACTGCATTGAACCCTGCTGTCTCCTACAACAGATGCTTGGGGAGGAGGCTTAGCTCCACCAGGCCTTTTTAGGAATTTTTGTTGTTGTTGCTTCATGTCACCTAACAGTTGCTTGCACATAAAGTGTTCATCAGATATTTCATTACCGAAGTCACACGGCTAGTTCGTGCCAAGTTAGGGGCCCCGTTGTGACTGATTCAGGTAACCTGTGCAATTGGTGCTACTTCCATCACACCAGTTGCATGGGTTACCTTGTAACGCAGGTTTTAACAGATACTGTGATGATAGCAAATGTCCCATTATAGTGACTTTGTCCTATTGGAAGTTAGGTGTTAAATCATAGTAACTATTTTTTGATGCAGTAACGGTATGTTACTCTGACATTTTAAATGATACCACAATCTACTTTATCTTGTATGTAAATATTTTCTTTAGACTTTCTTCACTATAGATTCTTTATATAAACTTTTTCTCCTTGCATTGCTTCCATAATTGCCTATTTTGTACCAGCCAGGTCCTACACTTTTCTTTTTATGCTCTCCCATATCCCAGAAAGGGGTCCTGGGCTGTGGTTGACTCATGGCACACACATCCAGGTGGGGCCGAGGTTAGAACAGAGCTCCCTCCTCAGGGGACGAGAGGTCCCTGTCTCTTCGGTCCTTTTCTTCATTTCTTCTTGCTTTTGCTGGTTGCAGAAATAGAGAGAGGTAAGCAAGCCCAGAATTTATTTTTGAAGCTATAAGGCAAGGTTGTCTGGCTGCCCTTGGTGCTTCCCTGAATGGTGAAAGGAGTGAGTACAAAGATGGTGAACAGGTAAGCCCAGCAAACCGGAGTGAAGCAGCTTCCGTGTCACTGCCAGGCAAAAGCCCTGCACTGGGACCTAGGTCTTAATCCCAGCTCTGCCACAACAGGCGACAGGTGTCAGGATAGTAGTCATTCAGCTCTGATGACTGATGGGAACCTTAGAGCTCCCCCAATCGAGTGCCCCCAGACTCTGGTGTGTAAGGAAGCTACTTAAGTAGCTTAAGTAGCTACTTAAGCTCCTTGGAATTCCAAGACCCCAGGTGTGGGATTGGCAGGGAAATGTACATTTCATGAGGACTCCCAGGTAATTCTGACTGTGGGTGGGCTATGGGCCACCTTTCAAAACAATTCTCAAAGGGTGGTCTGGGGCCCCTGGAGGTCCCTGAGACACTTTCAGGGAGAAGTGGGGACAAAACGATTTCCACACTTTGCATTCATCTTTGCGTTTTGCACTCTCATTTCCTCATAATTTAGTGTTTTCCAGAGGCTCCGTGACGTGGTATCAGAGAGATTACATGTGGGAGCAGATACGAGAAGCCAATGTACTTACGCTGCCTTAAGCCAGACATTAGATTTGCGAAATTGTCAAAAGTACCACTTATCTCCCTGAATTTTCCTTTCGTTTTGGGCAACTGTCATTCAGTTTGTTTTAATTTTTAGGCGGTAAATGTAGATAGAGATAACCACAGAAACAAAGCTCTTTGGGTCCTCAGTGACTTTTAAAGATTTTTATTTATTTATTTTTTTGAGGGGATGGGAAGGAGAGGGAGAGGGAGAGGAATATCAATGTGCGGTTGCCTCTCATGCGTCCCCTGCTGGGAACTGGCCTGCAACTCAGGCATGTGCCTTGACTGGGAATCAAACCATGATCATTTGGTTCGCAGGCCCACGCTCAATCCACTGAGCTACACCAGCCAGGGCATGGGTCCTCAATGACTTTTAAAGAGCGTGAAGGTCTGAAGCCAATGGTTTGAGCGCCTCTGACCTAGTGTAGAGCTGAGACTTGCGGGGTCCCATGAGACACCAGACCCGCCCCTCTGGGGACGGACTGGATGCGCTCCCAAGTCCCCCTCAGTGAAACATGGATTCAGACCCGGCTGCAGTGACAGGAAGGCAGGTATCTGCAGTCAGATCGAATGGCTTCGCCAACGGTCTACAGCATCCCTCTTGGAAGCTGCCTGATGGAGACGGCAAGGGATGGGTTTCAGTGTCGCCCTGACCTTAGCTGGCTCCCGTTTCGTTCCTTTCCAGCTGTGCAAAGCAGGGCAAATTACTGAATCTCGGAGTTCCCTCCTGTGTGAAACGGGAATGACAACACCTCACACGGTAGCTCTGGGGTCCAATGAAACCAATGGATACTTGTGTCTGGTACGCAGCACTCGTGTACTAGTGTCTGTCCCTTTAGTGGGGAGGACTCAGAAAGAAGAGCCGTCGACTAGAGGAATATAGGACTTAGGCAAACGAGTGCTTCTAGGCTTCCTTATGAGCTGCCAGAGAGGTGGATGAACACTTCTGCAGCTTCCGGCAGAGCTGGAGGGTCCCCCTAGTTCCAGCTACGACTGGTGAGAAAATGGTCCATTAATTGGATTGTTTGCTCTAGACAACATTCCCACTTGACAATGACATAGCCATGAGTTCTGCAGTATCTTCCCAATCCAAACACGTATCATCCCAGGTGTCTTAACCTCTTCCCCATGGCCATCACCTTCTGTGTTGTACCCTCCAGGGCACCCTAAAGAGCGGGCACCAGCACATCCTGTTAAAAATCCTCCCCCCAGAGCACATGCTAATACAATGCCTGGGAACATGCACCGCAGTCTGAGCTTGGGTTCCTGGGGGGTCAACCAGGGTGACTTGTAGTATTTCCCGTAGGGCAGGTCTGCTAGTGCTCTTTCTCTCCATGGTTATATTTTTGTTTTAAATCTGAG
>PVKM010044197.1:0-12309 GCA_004027735.1 Carollia perspicillata | reverse complement strand
TTAAATATCTGAAAAATTCCCCTATATAGCTGCTCTCATACATGAGAGATTGATCCAAAATGTGTTATTAGCACCACTTTCTGTCACATTCAGAGCTAAGTTGCTCTCATCTCATGGTGCAACTCACAGGCTGCCCTGCTCATCAAGTTTTTCTCTCCCCAGCCTAGTGAGACATCGAGGTGCTGCTGGTGGCTGCGAACAGGTGCGTGAGGCCTGCGAGGGAACGCAGTGCATCAGGGAGACCATAATGACGCCAACAGGGGGACAATACCGAGAGTCTGAAGTCTGCTCCCTGCCAAGGCCCCCTCAAATAAAGCCGGTTAGTATCAAAACATCAAAAGACGTAACAAAAGAGGCATTAACCTGTTTCAGCCAAGTGGCTTGTTTGATAATTTCTTATATTTGAAGCAACACCAGAAGTGTTGATCCAAACGCAGCAGGAGTTGTTTGCTGTAGCAGAAACCCCTCCTTGTTCAGGCGGGAAGTGATCTCAAGTGACTGTATCATATAAAACCACCTTTGCAAGCAACTCGAGGACTCTGTGTTAGTGGGCTGACACACTTCTACTAATGTTTCTTCTCACACTTTTAGTTGTATACATTCTGATTGCTTCTTATGTTAACAACCATTTTGTAATCGGATTTTCTGTAGAGAAAATAGAAGAAAATATTTGTTAGAACTATTTTACCCTCACAATTCATATCAGTTAATATCATGAAAGTTCTTAGGATGGTTATCAGGGTGGGGACATATCTATCAAGTTTTTTCCGTAGGAGCCATATTATTATAGGACAGATCAGGATTTCTTAAATATTCCCTTTACATACTATGGTAATGTATTATAAGTTTTATGTTATTTTTATCATAAGAATTTTCAGATGTATTCATATTACTGAATTCCCTTGAATAACTTGATTATATAATCAAAAGTTTACTCATTACTTTCGCTCAAAATTTATTTCTTCCCCTTAAATTACTGCTTTAATATTGATCTAAAATTTTTTGTTATAACTCATTCTGGATATCAGAATGATTACTACTGACATTGTGCATCTTTAGTATTTTGTTTTATATTTCATTTTTCCTCTGAATTTTCTCACAACTTTTTAATAAATAAATTGCAAAGTGACAAAATGTACCCTTCAAATATCCTCATGTCAGGAATCTGTAATTTCTCTCTTGTTTTATTAAGCATTCCAAATTAAACTTTTAAATACATTTTTATATTTTTCTTATATTCTGGTTTCACTTTTAAATCTTCAAAAGTACATTTACAATTTTATAATAAGGAGCAGATTTTCTCTTTAGAGAAAAACCCCAGTTGTCAAGCGTGTTAAAGATAAAGCAAAGACAAAGCTTGTAATTACAGCGGAACACCAAAGCGCTGTTCCTAGTATCCTACCACTAGCTTTTACTCAAAGACGCCAAGGCTAGGCATTTATGGCATCTATTCTGTGCACTCGGTGCTGTTTTATGGGATGCTCACAGCTCATAAAAGCAACATTGTCATGTAACAGTCTATGAATATCATTCAAAGGTAAGTTACAATCACGATGTTTTTTATTTATCATATATTTTTTTAAATTACCCAAAAGATTTTCCACTATATTAGTAGGATCAGTAATTGTCAATGATTGGCATTTATGCTATAATGTAAAGTTTGTAACTGTGAGTTATAATTAGTTTCTGGTTTATTTACTTGAATCATTATTTCATATATACTTTATCATAATTTTAACTAATCTTAAAGTGCTTTAAGTTAGTTACATACTTTCCTTTTGATATTTTCCACGTGCCCAAGAAAATTGGCTGATATTCAGCAGGTTAGTATTTCATGTGAAATTTCCAGTTTTTGTAGAACATCACTCTTCATCTTGACCACTGAAGACAAACATATTTTGCCTAAAAATGGTAACCAAAACTTCTTTTCAGTATTTCAAAATAAAGCCTGTTTGTTGAGAATAATTTACACAAAACAAAATAGGGAATCTTTGGTTCTGGGGAAAACTAACTAGAATCTCCAGAGTTTGATGACTTTAAAAGGTTATTTTAAAATATTATATAAAGTGACATTTTAGAAATTCTGTGTTCTATTTGACTATCTGAAAGTGTGAGACAGATACTCAAGTAGAACACAGAATTAATGTGATCACAATCATAAACGAGCTCTCCTTTATCCAACAATTTTGAATGAAGTCATCGCTCAGCACAGCCGTCGGTACTTGGGAAGCCAGCGGTTGTCAGAGTCAGGGTGTGCAGACGCAGCTCACGTTGGTGGGTGTTCTGCTGACTGTCCTCATTCAAAGGGCTTTAAAAATGATCCACTTTCTATTTTTTTTATTTCTTGTTTTGTACATCTAATTCTCGGTGCTTTCACCTCATCATTTTTCTTACCTATATTTTTACACCGACCAAGCTTCAGAGCACAATAAGGAATAAATACTCTTAACATTTAACAGTTAGCATCCTCATTTCTGCAACTTGTCAAATAGTTGCAGCTGATATTTATAATTACCTTCTTTCACTACCCTCAGCAAACAGCTAAGCTAGTTGTGGTTGTTTACCTGGTGAACTGACCTTTGTTTCTGAAGGCCCTGGGACATTAGTGGTCCTTCATGAATTGGCCAGTTGTAGCTGCCCACTGACTTTAATGACAGGACATGGTAGAACCTAGAAACACCTAGGGGATCTGCTATCTTTTAGACACATTCCTCCTTATTTCCACTGTGGAGTTTCAGTCCAGTTTCCCTGTGGTTATCAGGATCAGTAACCTCAGTAGGTACACAAACTACCTCCTATGCCTATAGATTCAGATGCATGAGGAGCCCAAAGTGGCTGAGAGGCAATCTTGACTTCCAGTTCAATGGAATCATTTGTGTAAATCCTAGGGGAAACACTCATCCTTTGGCAGTGAGACCTCTTGACCAGCAAAAAGAGATAAGTTTCTAGAACCAGGAAGAAAACATTCTGCTAGTGGATCACCAGGTGTAACAGTAAGCAGTGTCACTCCCATTTCCACCTCGTCTTTCCTGGACCCCAGAATTCTGGCTATTGGAAAAACAGCAACATATATTGACAGCTGATTTAGAGCATATACCGCCTTCTGGAGAACATTAACCAAGTGCTAAAAGATGTTTCCGCCTGTTTTGCATTGTAACTGGGTGTTCAAAGAGCTGTTGAACCATTCTGTCAAGTCAGCTGCTTCAGGATGATGGGGAACATGATGAGACCAACAGATTCCATGAGCATGGGTCCACTAATGCACTCCGTTTGCTGTGAAGAGAGTTCCCTGGTCAGAAGCAATGCTATGTAGAACATTATGACAGTGTATTAGGCATTCTGTAAGTTTTGGGATGGTAGTTTGGGAAGAAGCATTGTATGCAAGAATTTCAAGCCTGTATTCACAGAGGTGTCTGTTCCAGTCAGTAAGAACAAAATGCCGCCCTTTCTATGATGATTAGCAGTCCAATGTAATCAGCCGTCACCAGGTAGAAGACTGAGGACCTGGGGGAACTGTGCCATACTGGGGGCTTGGTATTGATTTCTGTTGTTGGCAGACTGGAAGACATTCCATTGAAAAAGAAATTCCTGGAATCACAGTCCAGATTATGCAGAATATTTTAGTAATAGTATTAAATATGCTCTTTGAAAATGACTGCCTATTTAATATTTTACTATTAGTGTATGACTCAGGCGCATGAAAGAAGTTAAAATTTTTGAAAAATATGTGTTCCTGAAGTATAATGTAAACTTTTAGAAAGTGTGATTCTACATGTTGAGTAACAAGTTGAACGGTGAGTTGAATGTTTTATGTTCTTTTACATAAAAATCAGCATTTTTTCTTATGTACCAGAAACTTATTCTATATGTTGATATTTTTCTCATTCTCACTTTCAGCCACATTAGATCTTAAGTGACATAACCACCTACCACTGGGTAACAGATGTATTTAGTGCGCCTCACAGTTTCTTTCAATTAACGGAAGTGTCCAATTGGCCTTAATGCATTACCTGTGACAAATGATCATAATCTGAACAGGAAACCCAAGAAACAGAGTGCAGTGTTTCTCGTGTTATCAGAATTGCAAGTTCATGGAATTCTGATCAATTCTGAATCACTGAGAAATTAAAATTTTCAAAGTGTAGAATGTGACTCTGAAGAAAAAATGTACAGATATGGTAAGAATTAATAATATGAGGGAATCACACACATGTATATTAAAAATATTATGGGAGAAATTTATTAGGTCTTAACTATAACAACGAGACTTTGAGGCATCATATGGAAAAAATCGTCGATATATTAAATCTTAAAACTTTCACTGAAGAAGATGGTGGAGCCTCCTTTTTTGAAAATCTAAATTAAAAATAGGCCGGATTTCATCCTTCAGACGGAAAACCCATGTAGTGTCAGGAACCCATACAGACGACCTTTCTGTTCTGTGATTCCATTATTTGAACCGTTTGTGAAATCCTAGCCCTTCAATTGCTTTCTGGGGCTTGTCTCCTGGTAAGTCCCATAGGTATATTTTCCTCCCAGGCACCAGCCCACTTAAAGCAGAGCAGTCATGGGAGTTGCCAACTCATCAAAAGCAGGGTCTAGTCCAGCATTAACCTAATTATATGCTGCAACCACTTTTCTTATGCATCGGGGAGTAACTCCTTGGCTTCCAGCCAGCATCTCTGGGATTTGATTTTCAAGTGACATAGCCGGTTACTTTAAAATGTTTACTCCCTGAATGCTGGAGATGGGATGTCATCATCACAAAGGAGCAAATTCACAATTAGATCAAAAGCCTCTGCTCGTGTTAGCCCACATGGCGTTGCCAAAGGCCAGAGAGCCCTGATCTCTGGTTTCTCTGGACTCGTATTTTCTCAGTAATGATATGGTATCTTTTTCATTATGTCTCGCTCAGAGATGATCAAGTCATTATGTGCCTTGCTTTTTCTTCACAGAACATTGGTAAGCATTTTTAAAGGAAAATTTGATATAAATCTTAGAAATTTCTGGCAAGAAAATTAGGCAGACATCTGGGGAAAAAAGTAGCACCGCCCATCTCCATCGAAAGTGTAATTTTGCTTCATGTCTATACTTTTTTAAAAAGACAATATACAAATTCCTTAGCCATGAGCCGTTTGGGAGCATAAGTGCCTCAATAGTCTCTGGGTTATCTTCTATATCTTAGAAAAAGAACTCTGTGTTTCTCTTCCATCCCTATATTTCACAGGGCTATAGTGTGATGTAGAGCTCACATGTATTAAATCAATAGCATTTACTGTTGGCAGAAAATATGATCTGCACCCAGTAAGTAGAAACATAAATACAACCTCATAAGGAAGTTAGTCAATAAGAGCATTTCTCCTCCATCTGTTGCTGCTGAGTATGGCCAGTCTCCCCTCATGGCGGCTTGTAGTGTCTGGTCCTCCGTTCTGTTCTCCCTGGTACAGGCTTTATGGGATGGTTTCCTGGGCTGTTATATGACTCTTTTCCACACTCAGTGAGTGGCTGCTGTGATTGATCTTAACAGCACCTTTGAAAATTCTGGTGGAAATCTTTTCTTAGTTGAGGTTTTTAGATATTGACTGTATAACTAAATAAGAAATTCCATATTTCAAAGTAGTGTGTTTGGAAGGGTGCCCAGAGTAAAGAAAACATTAATAGGCATAAAAAGCTAGCATATGGATACTATAAGAAGTATGATGGAAAACGTCCAAATAAAGTAGTGGAACCTTCCAATCAAAGAGTGTGAGGGGCAGCAAGGAAAATATGTTCTCTCTTATGTTTCTGCCAAAATGTAAGGACAATACAACCTATATAGTAAATTCAGCAGATGCTGGAAACTGCAAAAAAGAACACTAGTTGCAGCCAACTTCGTTTAAAATAACATACTACTTATGTCTGAGTTTGATTGCAATTATACTGTTATTTGATCTACTTTATTTTGTTATTCTATCTATGTTATTTTGTCTATTAAGATCATCCTAAATTAATATAGTTAGATTGTATGAAATTCTCCTCACAGAAAAAATGAAATAGCATCATTTACTTAGAAAGGCCAATATAAAGAAAGAACTATAATATGTATTGAACTCAATCTCTTGGTAATTGTATTTTAAGTTCCCATTATGCATCTAGACATATGTGAGGCATATAAATGTGGAATACGGCATAATTGCTTCTTTTAAAGTGTTTAAAAGCTAGTTTAAAAATATGGTAGCAAGCTATACATTTTCTTTGTCCACTCTAAGGGAGTTATTTCAAGGCTTTTGATAGTAAAGATTTTTTTTGCTACCAACTTCTAAGAAACACTTATTATTTTGAATCTTGAATATAGATGCTAACTTAATTATTTCTATTTGACACACATACCTTTTAGGTAAGGGTTGTCATGTGTTATAGTGTACAATTTAAAGATTCTTTTGATAGTAAGAAATAGCCTAGTAACACTAGATACAGGAAAGGCAGAATTTTTGGTTACTGATACCTCGAAACAAGACAAGGCTGCTGGGCCAGGCCACATGGGGTTTTCATACCCAGGGACATGGTAGCAGAAAGCGGGAGCAGTTGAGGGCTGATATGCAGTGGCCTGCAGTGTGAGTGCCCAGGAAGGGAAGTCACTGGGTATGTACTTGATCAGCTGCTCAAAAAAAGGACTGACCTCTGCTGAGGACCTCAAAACTGGGTCAACACAACAAAATTGTTAAAAACCTATACTGCATGACACAGATCTAAACTGTGAAAATACTCTTTATAATTCACTTGTAATTTCCATAAATATTTAATGAACTCATATTATATGTTGACTCCAAGATGGACATCGAAAAAATAAGGATGAACAAGAGAATTCAAGTTGAGTAGGAGACAAAAGGAATGATGGCAATTTAGTTATAAATCTAATTGCGTCACATAAGCTGCTATTGGAACACAAATGTAGGTTTTATTTCAATAGTCCAGACCACTCAGGGGAAGTTTTCAGACATAGGATATGCCATTAATGAAGATAAAAAAAGCTATATAGAATTTAATAAGCAACAATCTTTAAAAAAACTAGTACAAGTACACTGTATAAATAAATCAAAAAAGTCCCAGAAAGATAAAGAGACTTGGTTTATGGCACAAATAGTATAGGAAGCAGCCTAGAACACCTTCTACACCTAATATTCACCTATCTTTTCCCTTGCATGGCCAATATTAAGTTAGTCTAATTGCAAATTCCACATATTTGACTGTAGAACATGATATGTAAGCATTATAATAATCTGGCCAGAAGGACCTATAAAAACAGAATAGATATAGAATTCTATTTTTTAATTAATGCATTTTAAAATGAAATTCTTTTCCTGCATCATTAAGGTCTTCCCTCCCATGGTTGTCATGTCTAAGTCAGGGTCTCCCCAAGAGCTAGACCAATCTCTTTATTGGAGTTCTGAGCTTTGAAACAATTTATGAGAGTCCGAGGAGCTATTCTGAGCACTGGGGAACACTCGCAGACTGAGTGGTGATGAGAGATCCAAGAGATTATTTTGAACAGTATGAGAAAACTAAAGTGATTGAAATCATGACTGACCGAGGCAGTGGCAAGCAGAGAGGCTTGCTTTTGTAACCTTTGATGACCATGACTCCATAAAAAAGATCGTCATTCACAAACAGCATATTATGAATGGCCACAGCTTTGAAGTAAGGGGAGTGCTATCTAAGCAAGAGGTGGCTAGTACTTCATCCAATCACAGAGGCCAGTCACAGTGGTTCTCGAAACTTCCTGGAGGTGGGTTTAGTGGGAATGACAACTTTGGCTGTAGAGAAAACTTTCACAGTCCAGGGGCAGCAGTGGTAGCAGTGGTGGTGGATATGGTGGTAGTGAGGATGGCTAATAATGGACTGGATAACGATGGAAGCAATTTGGCAGGTGGCAGAAGCTATAATGATCTGGACAATTACAACAACCTTCAAATTTTACAACCATGAAAGGAGGAGACTTTGGAGGTAGAAGTTACGGCCCCTATGGTAATAGAGGCCAATTCTTTGCCAAACCATAAAACCAAGGTGGCTATGGTGACTCCAGCAGCAGCAGTAGCTAAGGCAGTGTTGAAAGGTTTTAATTACTGCCAGGAAATAAAGCTTAACAGAAGAGGAGGGCCAGAGAAGCGGCTAAGAAGCTACAAGTAATAACAGATTTGTAGATCAGACAAGCATATTGGTGACAATGCTAGCTACTACAAAGAAGACGTGTTTTAGACAGTACTCATGTCACTGGGCAAAAGTTCGAACACTGTATTTGTGACTAATTGTGTCACAGGTTATTTTAGTTTCTGTTCTGTGGAAAGTGTGAAGCATTCCAACAAAGGATTTGGATGTAGTTTTTTTTTTTTTTTCACTCATGCTGTTGATTGCTAAAAGTAATAGTCCAAACATGATGCTGAATAAGTGTGTCTTTTAAAAATAACAGCAATTATAATAATAACAGGGAAAGAAATTCTTTTCTATTTGACAAGTGACAGTCTGGGCTGTCACCTGGCGTGGGAACCCTAGACCTGAGCTTTAAGGTGGCTGTAACTGGGGTTGAGCTTTGTATAATATGAGAGCATACAGCAAAGAGTAAAATGCAGTTGGAGTCTCATGCTAAGACATAAATGAGGTCTCAAAATGTTCAATGTTAAACCCAAAGGAAAAAGCAGGGAGTAAATTCAAGGATTAGTGACACATGCGAGGAGTGAGCCAAATCTTGGAATCCAGCCTGGAAATACAACCCAAACAAGGGCTGGGGAGGAAAGCTGTAATGGATGTTGGTGACTTAATCTGTGGGTAAGGAGGGAGCCCATACAAAAAAAAAAAAATGTGTTGATGATGGAGTTTTACCTTATAAAATTCAGGCTTTCCATTTGCATCTTTTTGACATTAAAATAGCTCTATACTAGTGAAAATATATTGGGATAGTCAATTTTTATGTAGTAGTAAATTATTGCAATATATTATAATTTTATTCCAATATTGTATCAAAGGAATTAACTAGATTATATTGACTTAGAAGCCATTAGAATTACACCTTGATTATTTATTAAAAATTATTGATCATTAGAGCCTAGTAAAATTTATTAGGTGTAACTCTAGAGCTCCATCTATAGGGAAGTCTGTAAGAGTTTAGAAAAAATAAATAAAATGCTTATAGTCTCATCAGATATAGCAAATCAACATATAAAATATTTCAGATGTATGCACCATTTATGTGAAATAATTGACTCTCGGGGTTTTGACTTCTTTGTCTGTCTCTGAAGATACAGAGTGTAACTTTGTGTTATTTGCACCCTCCAGGTTTAATATCTAATTCTTAACCAACCCCTAAACCATCAGTAACTCAGGCCTTAAAACAGATTGTGCCACTCAAATTGACTTTGTCATTACTCTCCTGTTCAAATTTCCCCTTATTGCTAAACTGTGTCTTTTTACACTTGGCTTGTTTAAATTATGATTAAAACAAAGCATAGTTATTAAATTGAGTTGTATGCCTCTCAAGGCATACATGAATTGATTTTGCTCTTGAACTAATCTCTCCCACACCATCTTCACCATTTTCATGTCATTGACAAGGAAAATTGTTCTTAGAATGTGCTGTTCTCTGAAGCTAACTAATTACTTTGTAGTTTTATCATGGCATGTGTTTTTGTATCTCCCATATTATCCTTACACAGGTAGTATACACATAAATGGATTTTACTGCATTATCTTATCTGATAACCTATGTCTTCTGTCTGTCAAGCTTGGCTTATTATATCTATTATGATAACTGACACATTTAGACTTACTTTTACCATTTTTATTTTACCTTCTTTTTTAAAAAGATTTTATTTATTTACTTTTAGACAGATGGGAAGGGAGGGAGAAAGTCAAGGGCAGAAGCATCAATGTGTGGTTGCCTCTCACATGCCCCCTAATGGGGACCTGACTGGAAACCCAGGCATGTGCCCTGACTGGGAATTGAACCAGTGACTCTTTGGTTCACAGGCTAGCACTCAATCCACTGAGCCACACTAGCCCAAGCTTATTTTACACTCTTAATGTCACTTTTTCTGTTTCTTTTTTTTCTTATATTATATTTTTTGGCATACTGATTGTTTTTTAGTTTTAATTTTTTTCCCTATCAGGTGTGGCAGTACAAAAACAAATATGATATTGTCCTTTGCTTTGTACATAAGTTGAGGGTCACATGAATGCAGTGCATTGCATTCTATTTAATTATACTTTTACAGAGTATACAAGATTTACATAACTATCATTTCTTTTTAAATTATTACAAACAGCAACTCCCGCCAAAAGTGTAAAATTTATAATGAACAAGATACATCAAAACAATTAATTAGATTTTTAAAATCACTCACTTTCAGTGAAAACATTATTTCTATTGTGAAAATAGAAGCAACAACCTCAAAACTTTATTACATATATTTAAGTTAACAATTTCCTAAGTTATTCAACATCTCAGTCCCCTAACATATAACAAAAGGTTGTTAGAACACTTTAATTCTGACCTTTCCTTTCCTGATATATATGCTACTTTTTTTTAAAACACAATTTTTTTTAACGATTTTATTTACTTATCTTTAGAGGGGAAGGGAAGGAGAGAGGGAAAGAAACATCAATGTATGGTTGCCTCTCATGTGTTCCCTGCTGGGAACTGGCCTGCAACCCAGGCATGTGCCCGGACTGGTAATTGAACCACGATCCTTTGGTTCGCAGGCCCGCGCTCAATCCACTGAGCTACACCAGCCAGGGCTATATGCTACTTTTAATAGAATTTTATTTGTGTTTTTTGTTAAATCTACAAGTTAGACAATACTGTTATTATATTATATAGACAATGCATATTTCAGTTTATTTACATATTTACTTATTTCCTTGTTCATTATTACTTTTTGCATCTCAGGCCATTTTCCCACCTCTTAGGTAGAAAATTCTTTACTGCCAATCTATTGAATACTCATTTTGACTTTTGTTTTCTACTTGTTTGGCTCACTATTTTTATTGTTGTTGGTTCTGTAGCTTTTTTGTTTTGTCTTATTTGTCCCTAGAAAGATTTGTAGTTTTCTTATGAGCCCAGTAACAAATTAAAATTATGTATATTTTCATTGATTTAGACTCTTGTTTTATTTCCGAGGGCTCTTCAGATATCGAGACCACATGCTGCAGGGAAACACGGATTGCAGTGCGTTTTTGATTCTGATGACTGATACGATAAAAGGGAGAAAAATACTTATGGACTGAAGTAATACCTAGGAAAGGTAAGTCTACATAGGGTACTGTGACGAGTCAGGACTAAATGCCACAAAAGGCAAGAGCGTTTGGAAGAAAGGTTGTCTGTATGTTTTTATAATATAATGAATTTGATTCAAGGTCACTGATGTGGACACATCAAGACGTACTGTCACCACCACTTGATTAAAATCAAGCTAGTATATTACAATGTTTTTAAACAAATGAAGTTCTAGAATGTTGTTAACAAGTTTAAAACTAATAGATTTCTTAATATTGATACATTTAACTTTTAAAGAGTCTTCTTGGAAACTAGATACAATAGTCGTGAGTTACTAAAGAAACAACAGCATTTCAGTCTTCCTAAAATACACAGTCTTCCTAAACATACAAGTTTAAAAAGCCCTTCCATCTGCCCTACAGTCCTTCTTCCAGACCTGTCACGTCCGGTCATCGACTTTGACACGGGGATGGGATTTACATGACACCTCACCATCTGGCATTCTTTCTACCTTTGCTGCTGAGACGAGATTTCTGAGAAACTCATACTGCAACAACACGGGACTCTGGCACTGCCAGTTGGGAGCTCAGCTCGTTACTGAGAATGTTTCTCATAACTCATCTGCACACTTCCTTATATTAATCATGCAGATGAGTGCTCTCTATAATTCAAATGTCCTAAAGGAAGGTGTATAGTTTTACTTGCTCTTTTCACTCCAATATCCAATAAAACAGCATGATGTTTTGGAAAGGTACTTTGAATGAATAAATCAATATTAATAACCTGATTTCCCTTTTTCTTACCCCCGCTCTTAGTTATGTTTCCTGTTGTCTGAGTTTCAAATTAAATATCCAATCTTGTGGAGTAGCACAGGCTCTGGCAGTCAATACCAGAAGGAGGAGTGTGAGAAATGTACTATCAGGCGTGGCAGTGCAAAAATGACCATGATGTTGTCCTTTTCTTTGTAAATATGTTGGAGGCCTGTAAATTTAAAGATATCTCCCCGCCCCTTAGTTCATGTCCATGGGTTGTACATACAAGTTCTTTGAGTCCTCTGTTTCTTA
>PVKM010044196.1:0-12300 GCA_004027735.1 Carollia perspicillata | reverse complement strand
TTTTACCAAGCCACCATCTTCTCCCCTCATCCTGTCATTTTAAACAATGCTTTACAAACTACAGATGTTTTGTTCTTTTTCTTTCCAGCAAGCTTTGATGTAAGGACAGAGTAGGCTAAAATAAATTTGAAAATCACTACATATTTTCCTTAATGATATCATGATTTTACATCACACAATACATGAAAATGCTGAAATTTTATGTGATAATTTTTTCTTCATATAGATGTTTGCCTGAGGAGAAGACACACAAAGTTCTCATTTATTTAAAGAGGTTCATAACTCATATCCAATTATTCACCATAAGGTAACTGTTATGCATGATGTCTTATGTTTTCAAAAGGAGATATGATTTAGAAATGACATGAAAGACATTGAGAGTATTGATGTCTAATAAATCATCTATATTTCTATTGGACCACTAACAGAATGATACTGAAATGATGCAAGGATTAAACATCAAAAGAAAACAAAACAGAAAAAATATAATTTCAATCTAGACTTAACCATAGACATTCCTGCTTTCTTGGTAGGGTGGCATATTTGGTATATGGAGAATTAAATATCTTCCTGCTTAACAGCCTCCATGGAAACCTGGCTAAATAGATCAAGTTTAAACAGAAAACTTTTCTGTTTTCTGTTGTTTCGTAGCAAATATCCTCAACATCTAGTGCCTTAAAATAACAGCATTTCTTATTTCTCATGATTCTATTGGCTGACTGGGAGATTCATTACTCCATGTAGCACCACCAACTGCTTTAAGCTGGGCTCTCCAAGTGCTGTCTTAACCTGGCCATTTTGGTTCTCCAAGTGCTGTCTTAACCTGAAAAGTGTTTCCACATGTCCTTTCCCTTCAGGAGAATAGCCTGAAATTCCTCAGAGCATGGAGAAGACTGGGTTCCAGAAGCCTAAGTCCCAGTGTTCAAGTGCTTACCAAACCTGTGTTCACATCATGCATGCTGATACAAGGCTACAGAAAATCTCCTGTCCAAGCCAAAATTAATGTGGGAGAACAGCACAGGGCTGGATGCTGGAAGTATGGCACTCTCTGGGAGCCACCAGTGCAATGGCTGACATACAGGCACCTGATAAATCTGTTTCCACTAAGCAGTCTGGTAGGTCAGGGTCAGAAATAAAATCTGTGTTTAGAAATGAAAATATAGTGTCACCTGGAACAATAAAGTTTAGGAGATGCATCCATTCATATATAGAAAAATTCATACCTTTAAAACTTTCAATATTAAAGCGGGAAAAAAGAAAATGAAATAATTGAGTTCTATTAAAAAACATATTTAAAATTCCAGAAAATAAAAATTAAGCATCACATAATAAAGCAAAGGAAATAATTTAATAATTTGAAATGATAGGTTCATATCAAAAATTGCTTCCTTGAAAAGTCTAGTGATATAGACAAAGCTTTTATAATAAAAAATCAAGTAAAACAGAGAAAGCCTATACATAAAATGAAGACTAAAAATTGGCTTCAGAAAAATATGATTAATTCATAATATTTTAGCCTATTATTAAGCAAACTAATATGTACTTATGCATAGTATTCTGGAATCCATTGCAAAACTATAAAAAAACACAAATTTGTAATAAAAACATTCAAAAGGATGGTAAAAATTATTATTTGTTCATAATGTGATTTGCTATCCAGATGAATTGAAATTATTAAGATTAAGAAGAAATCAGATATTTATAGAACATATACACAAAAATCCTCAACAAAATATTGGCAAACCAGATCCAGCAATACATTAAAAAGATCATACATCAGGATCAAGTGTCATTGATCCCAGGGATGCAAGGATGGTACAATATTCACAAATCAATAAACATGATACATCACAAAAGCAAAAGGAAAAACAAAAATCACATAATCATAGCAAAAGATGCGGATAAAGCATTTGATAAAGTACAGCACCCATTTAAGATAAAAAAACTCAGCAAAGTAGGAGTAGAGGGATCATTCCTCAACCTAGTAAAGGGCATATAGGCGAAAACTACAGCCAGCATCATACTCAATGGGCAAAAACTAAAAGCTTCCTCCTAAGATCAGGAATAAGGCAAGGGTGTCTGCTTTCACCATAGTATTCCACATAGTATTAGAAGTCCTAGTCACAGTGATCAGACAAGAAGAAGAAATAAAAGGCATCCAAATTAGAAAGAAGGAAGTAAAACTGTCATTGTTTTCAGATGACATGATAGTGTAAATGGAAAACTCTACAAAAAAAACTACTTGACCTAATAAGTGACTTTAACAAATCAGTGGGATATGAAGTCAATATTCAGAAATTGAAAGCATTTTTTGTACATCGAAAGTGAAATATCAGAAACAGAAATCAGGAAAAAATCCCATTTGATATAGGAACAAGAAAAATAAAATACTTAGGAATAAACCTAACCAAGGAGGTAATAGACCTGTACTCAGAAAAGTACACAAAACTGAAGAAAAAAATTAAGGAAGACGCAAAAAAATGGAAGCATATACTGTGTTCATGGATCAGAAGAATTAACATTATCACAATGCCCATGCCACCCAAAGCAATTTATAGATTCAATGCAGTCCCTATTAAAATACCAATGACATATTTCACAGATATAGAACAAACATTTCAAAAATTTATATGGGATCATAAATGACACCGAATAGCCTCAGCAATTTTGAGAAAGAAGAACAAAGTAGGAGGGGTCATAATACCTGATATCAAACTATATTAGAAGGCCGCTATAATCAAAACAGTCTGGTACTGGCATAAGAACCGACTCATAGATCAATGGAACAGAATAGGGAGCCCAGAAATAAAGCCATGTCTCTATGGGCAATTAATATTCAACAAAGGGGACAGGATCATAAAATAGAATAAAAATAGCCTCTTCAATAAATTGTGTTGGGAGATGTGGACAGCTACATGTGAATAAATGAAACTCAATCCCCAACTTATACCATACACAAAAATAAACTCAAGGTGGATAAAAGACATATATAAGTCATGACAACATAAAATCCTAGAGGAGAACATAGGCAGGAAAATCTCAGGTATTCCATGCAGCAATATTTTCACCAATATGTCCCCTAGAGTAAGGGACCTAAAGGAAAGAATAAACAAATGGGACTTCATCAAAATATAAATCTTCTGCATGGCTAAAGACAACGCCAGCCAAATGAAATGGGAACCAACTGTATGGGAAAATATATTTGACAATTGTACCTCGGACAAGGGTTTGATCTCCAAAATATATGAAAAACACACAGGACTCTACTACAGGAAGGCAAAAAATCCAATTAAAAATGAGCAAAGAACATGTACAGTCACTTCTCCAGGGAGAACATACGGAGGGCCCAGAAACATGAAAGGATGCTCAGCATCACCAGTCATCAGAGAGATGGAAGTTAAAACCATAATGAGATATGAGATACCACTTGGCACCTGCCAGAATGGCCATCATAAACAAATCAACAAAAACAAGTACTGCTGATGGATGCTGTGGAGAAAAGGGAACTCTAGTACACTCACTGTTGGTGGGAATGCAGACTGGTGCAGCCACTGTGGAAAACAGTGTGGAGTTTCCTCAGAAAACTAAAAATGGAAATGGCTTTTGAACCAGCAATTTCACTGCTGGGATTATAACCTAAGAATCCTGAAACACCCATTAATTCAAAAGAACCTATGCACCTCAATGTTCATAGTAGTGTTATATACAATAGCCAAGTGCTGGAAACAGCCTTAGAGCCCATCAGGAAATGAGTGGATCAAAAATCTCTGTTACATTTACACAATGGAATACTATGCAGCAGAAAGAAGCAGCTCTCTGACCCTTTGCAATAGCATAGATGGAACTGGAGGGGATGTTAAGTGAAATCAGCCAGCCAGGAGGTGAAAGATGAATACCATATGATATCACCTATAAGTGGAATCCAATCAACCAAACAAACAAGCAAGCAAATATAACCAGAGACATTGAAATAAAGAAAAACCTTATGGTAACCAGCAGGGAGGAGAAAAGGGGATAATGAGAGACAGAAGGGGAAGGGTTGTCAAGGAACATGTATATAGGACTTAATGGACAAAGCTAGAGGTAGGATTGAAAGTGGGAGGTGAGGGTGGGTGGGGTGAGGGAGGCTGGGATGGTGGAAGTGGAGACAATTGTGCTTGAACAACAAGGAAAAAAAGAAACCAGATATTTATAAACTACACACAGAGAAATAAAATACTACATTTTTTATCAGCAATGATCACAAAACATTGTGGAAAAGTTTTTATTCATATTACTAGTAAAACTTTAGGAATAAATTGGTGCAATGTCTTGTCTTTGTAAATATTTCAAATAATATTTTCTGGGTTATCAGAACTAATAAAAATGAATAAGAGTGTAGAACCTATATAAATAGATCAAATACATTTTACTTATGATATAATGACAGCCTTGATTAGATAGATGTATTATGATGTTCCAGGATGGGAGGTATGACCATTGTAAAAATGTTATTTTGCTCTGGCTTGTGTGGCTCAGTGGACTGAGCGCTGGCCTTCAAACCAGAGGGTCGCCAGTTTGATTCCCATCAGGGCATATGCCTGGGTTATGGGCCAGGTCCCCAGTAGGGGGTGTGTGAGAAGCAACCACACATTGATGTTTCTATCCCTCTCTTTCTCCCTCCCTCCATTCTGTCTAAAAATAAATAAATAAATAAATAACCCAAAACATTAATTTTATTCTACTAATTTAAATATTTAATTAATTTCCATTATATACCTTCGGAGAATATTTTGGAACTCAAAGTCAGTCATACAAAAGTTTAATGGAAGAATAGAAAAGGTAAGAGTGACATATATTTCTTTTTTTAAAAGAGTAAGTAAAAGGGCGCTCCCAAATACTTCATATTAAAACAGGGCCATGATAATCAAAACTGCATGTGATTGTACCAATCCTCACAGTCAGATATATGGGATTGAATAAAAATATCAGGAACAGACTTTTAGTATAATCTGAATTTGATTTATGATGAAGTAAAATTTCACTTCATTATGTAGAAAAATAACAGTCTATTTAACTAGCAATGCTGAGTCCATTATTATCTATGAACAAATAAGATCGATCTCTACCTCAAATGATAATCCATAGCAATGTAAACCATGGTAATTGGCACATTTGTCTACATCAAAACTCAAAATCTTCATATGTCAACATATTATGGATAAATGATAAAAATATAAGTTTCGGTTATGAAACTAAGTTATGAAAAATGAGGAAGTTCTAGGTATTTGTTGTACAGCATGATGCCTATAATTAACAACACTGTTTTGAACACTTCAAATTTTTTAAAAAGGTAGATCTCATGTTAAATGTTCTTACTAAAATAAAAACATTATAACATACTGTTTAAATAGTGAATAGTCTCATTAAATAAAGAGCCCTACAAAAAATAATGAAAGAATGAATAATAAGTGCCTAAATAACAAAATCATGATTAGATCATAAACACACAAAGTAATACGGAATGAGAAAAAGAATGGGAATTATTTAACCTCACAAGTGATTAAAGAAAATAAAAATCTATACATTTTCATCATCAAATATGAAAAATTGAGTAAGACTGATAGCCAGTGTTGGCAATGGCTCAAGTAGATGGCACATATTTTGGAGGGGAGTTAACATGAAACAACAGTGTGTAGAAAAATTTGACAATATGTATCAAGACACTGTAAATTATATTTTTGATCTAATAATGTTTCCTCCTGAAACTTACCTGAAGGAAATAATTATGGATGTGAATTAGAGTGTTAATATTTAATAGCAAACATAAAACAAAATATAAGTAACCCACATTTACAGCCACAGATTATTACTGAGGGACCTTAAATCTATATAATGGGAATACCTGTAGACATTGATCATGTATGCAAAAGAATATACACTCCATGGCAGGCAATAGTATACAGGATGATTAATATTATGGGAATAAGTAAGTTATAAATTATTATGCATAGTATAATCTCAGTGGAAAAATCTTTGAGAGATATGTACTAAAATATTAACGTTTGTTTCTTGTTGGTGGCATTATGAGTGATTTTTTATCATTTTTTAATTATTATTTTATTACAATTGTCCCAATTTTCCCCCCTTTGCCCTCATCCTCCCATCCCGCCCCCTACTCCCACACTATTGTCCATATTCATGGGTCATCACACATGTCCTTTGACTAGTCCGTTCCCCTTCCTTCCACCATTATCCCCCTTCCCTACTCCCCTCTGGCCACTTTCAGTCTGTTCCATGTTTCCATCCTGTGGTTCTATTTTGTTCATCAGTTTATTTTGTTCATTAGATTCCTCTTGTAGGTGAGATCATATTTGTCTTTCACCAACTGGCTTATTTCACTTAGCTTAATAGTTTCCAGGTCCATCATGCTGTCAAAAAAGGTAGAAGTTCCTTCTTTCTTTCTCCTGTGTAGTATACCATTGTGTAAATTTACCACAGGCATCTGGGTATATTGATCAGAAAGGTGCAAAGCGAAAGGATTTCTTGGCCCCAGCCTGGCACAGCTGGCAGGGTGAAGGCTGTGCAGAGTGGAGAGTGTGGACCTCTGTCTGCTGCAAGGGCAGTGGGCTGGGAGCTGGAAGTGCATGAGCTGAGCATCTGAGATTATTTAAAACCAGACAGTGTCCCCTTTCAAAGTGGAGATGGAAGGGAAGGTTGCACCCTGCCCCTACCTCCTGCAGGAGTGGGGAAGGTCTGCAAAACAGGCAGATCAGTCTCAAGAACACTGCAGGGTGCATTTCCATGAAAGAAACACAGTGAGAAGAATGCCTGAAGGGCCCATTTTGGATTTCTTTCAGGGAGACAAAATACACTGGTTCCTAGGGCCCTATTTCGCTGAGGCCAGCAGAGCAGGGAGATCAGAAATTGGTGCAGCAAGGAATCAACACCAAGCAGGAGAGCAGACCCTCCCACACAAATTGTCCCCCTACTTCACCAACAGCTAATCCATCAGAAACTATACATCATTGGAAATCAACTGGAACAGACCAAGACTGGTGGTGCAGGGTCAGGGGGAGCACACATGTAATTTTCCCAGAGGACTAAACAATGCCTCCCTGTAGAGACCTAAGGCTCCCACTCTCCTGATCACAACAGAATCTCCCTCTAAAAGAAGGCGAAGGTGGTACAGGCAGTGTTGCCAGGGGTTGGATGACCCACCCCTAGGACCTTGAGCTGAAAAAAAAAACAGAGATGGATCAGGAAAGAGAAATCAGCAGGCAAACACCAAATTGCTGAGATGAATGACTTTTTAATTGTGATTTTCTGTATTTTCCAAAATTTCTTAATTATTGCTTTATTTTTGTAATCAGAAGAAGGTAGCCAAAGTTACTAATTATTAAATAGAAAGGTGATGAAATGAGACCCATCCTTCTGCTTGCATACACATATTTACACACACATGCATGTATGCGCACACACACACCTCCCAGAGTGCAGAACTCATTTTCTTCTAGCATCAGCTCACAGAATCCTTACATTAATAGGCTTCAGAGCTGTTCTATCTGTGGCACATGTGGAATATTTGGACAATGCTCAACATAAATTCCCCAGTCACCTGGGCATTGCAGACCCTTGCCACTTGGAGAAGAGGTTTGATCTGCCATGGACAAATCTGCTATCTGAGGAGTTTTCTTCAGGCCCAGGCCTGACCATTTCCAACTACTCAGAACACTACAGGTCTAGAGGATAGTTATGTTTTCCACTTTTCCTTCAGTTACTCCCTGAGGAGTTCTCTGTGAATGACTGATCTAGGATTTACTATATTATGGAAGTCAAGAGGCAACATTGCTATGTCTGTTTAATATTTACTTACTCGCCCTCCTTCCCTGTTTTTGTTCCTTCCTTCCTCTCTCTCCCATACCCCTCTCTCAGTCTCTCCATTCTTTTGTTTTCTCCCTCCTTACTCTCTGTCACCTCTCAGGTACCTCCTATACAGCAGGTATAATATTTAGCATTTACCAGTCAGGAGTAAAATGGCCTAATTGCTTTTAGTAAGCTCACTTACTTAGGGGGATACCTAGTGTTTAAAGTGAAATTTGCCACTGAAGTGTTATGTGCTTTCAGAAAATTTATGAATTCATACTTTGCAAGGGCTAACTCTAATAATTCTCACAAGGGTTTTGTGACAAAGCTTGTAAGAAGCTTAAATGTTTTGACAGAATAACAGAAGTCAGGCCACTTGCCTCACTGTTCAACAACTCTATTACTGTGCAGTAAAACTTAATGTAATGACCAGTTTGCACACCCTATCCTAGCAAATTGGATCTCTCTTTCCTAGTATGCTACTATGGGCTGAATATCTGTTCCCCCTCCAACTGAAAATCTCACGTGATGATAGTAGGAGGCGGGGGCCTATGGGAGGTGATTGGGTTATGAGGGCAGAGATCTCATGAATGGTATTTATTCCCTTATGAAAGAGACTCCAGAAAGAGCCCTGGATCCTTCCCTGATGTGAAGTCACAATAATAAAGAACTGCATCTGTGAGGATGTGGTTCCTCACCAGACACTGAATCTGCTAGCCCTCTGACCTTGGGCTTTTCACCTCCAGAACTCTGAAGAGCAAATGTCTGTTGTTTATAAGCCACCCAGTCTGTGGTTCTCTGTTATTGCAGTTCAAAGGGACTGAGACATCCTGAAAGAGTTTTCAGGCTTACCCTAACCAGTAATAAACTTTTCTTCTCCTCATTCACTATTAACTATATTATCTTCAGGAGCACCTCCCAGCCCCAGCCCCCAACACCTGCAAATTGTCACTGCAGTCTCAGTGTTTTCAAATGTCATTTTTCACAGAACATTGGGTTTTTCTAGGGTGGTTAGAAAAGTAGACCTGACATCTGTCCTCTTTTCCTCTGCTTTCCACAATTAATCTCTTTTACTTCCTTTTAATGTTTAAAGGCTCTGATATGAATACATCAGCTTGGGAGTTGGTATTTAAAAGGTGAAACAGGATTTTAATTTGCATATGGGAGCTTTCCCTTAGAGATTAAAAGAAGAGTCAAGGCCATGTTACTATTCAAAGTTCAGACAGTATATACACTCATAAATTAAAGATAACATAGTATTGCTGGACAGGATTCAGATAGAAGAATGTTCTGATTTATTAAACTTGTCTTTATAAGTAAGATAAAGCTGTTGAGCTAATAGACAATCTGGGTCTCTTTTCCCTGAGTCTCAAAAGGAAATATTTCTGCTGTAAGAGCCTTGAGAAGAGGCATATAAAAATGGGTTTCACTCCAATGGGCAGAGATTGGGAGAGCGGCTATATAATTTTGTACATTGAGGCTAATTCACATAGTGTTAATTGCACCCTTCTAGCCAGGTGCTGCCCTGAGACTCTACGTACTCCACTGAATTACCTCCTGGAATTAAGTGTTAAGAGCTGAGCTGTGGTTTAGAAGGAACCATGATCTTGGCTTCCACTGTGCACTGCAGCCATCCCAGCATGTGGGAGGCCAGGGGTAGGAAGGTGGAGAAGGACAGGCACCAGGACCATTTCTCTTACTTTTTGTCAGTGCTTCCTATAAATTAACTTTTGCTGTTATGGCAGTTTAATTAATTTAAGTGTGTGGAGAGGCAACCAGAGAGTTGACATAGGATCTAGGATAATGTTAATAGCTTATGTTTTTCCTGTGCTTCCCATTTTGACCTTGGGAGCCTTCCTTTACTGTAGTCCACCTAGGCATCTGTGCATCCAGGAAGAGACGTCAGGTTCTGAAATCCAAAGAAAGGTTTTGCACCTATACTTTGCCTTGCTAAACAGGATTAATGGTTTAGAGTTTATTTCTTTTTCATCGTGGGAAAAAATCTTGTTTGGCAGGCTAGATCACTCAGTTTTAAAAAGGGAATATTTTGATAGGTAGAAGAGAAAGAAGAAAAGAAGAAAGCCCCCTTTTCCAGTTTCAAGGGGTTGTGGGAGGAAAGATGAAAGTGACAAAGTAGTGTGGGAAGTGGGTCTCAATGTCTATTCTTCAGACATCAACGTGGAGTGGTAGTTTGTCAGTAAATAAGAATATCACCAAGCACAGAGGGGCAGGACTTCTCTATTCCTCGTTTGCCACTCTGGGAGGAAATTACATTAGTGCTTTGCACACTGAGCAAACCATGCTTGGGAGAACTCTACAGAAAGCACCTGGCTGGCAACATGGCCTTTTAGCTGTGGTCATAGAAGAGATGGTCTTTGCCAAGAAGCAGTAGAATCAAAGTTAGACCTTCGAACTATCTTTAGTACTAGCAGGAGATAGCAGCAGGCCTTCTGTGCCTGTGAGCCCTGAGCAGGTACGTGAGTCCAAGCAAACAAGAATGGACCCAAAGTTTACCAGGGCTCACTTCTTTACTGGAGACCAGAGGAGCCAGACCAGAGGTTTTTGCATTCAGGAACCATAAACTCTTCCCTTCTGCCTCTTGTCTAGCAGCCTGTGAGCAAAAAACCTGTATTCTCTTCAGCAGAGGAACAGCCGAACATGTCCATGTCCAGAAGGGCTCTTTTTTGATTTTGGACTAAACTTTAGATTAGATTGGGTATTTACTTACACAAACTATGGAGGACACTGTAGGAGGAATAAATTAGTTACAGACAAAATAGCAAATTATGTATTTGAAAGTTCTTATATAACAAAGTTTACTTCTTTAGGTACAGTATGAATAAAAATTGGCAACTGCTCTTCAAATGTTAATAGTTGAAAGTAGCCCACAGATGTGGTTCTGTAAAATGAATTTCCCTTTCAACTTAAACAATCCTGATTAAAGTGGAGACAGTTTGAGAAATTGAACTGTCTTCCTCTTCATTTCTCCTTTTTTCTCACACCTCAAGCACCCCAACTCCCATCGTCACCTTCTAAGGATTTTAGCACTGAAACATGGGAAACAAGGTTTTCTACATCACAAATGTTGGTGAAATTCCTTTCAAAGAATGTCACCTGTTGTGTACTTATGATGCTCATATCTTTTATACTTGCGAAAGCATTGGTGCAGCTGTTCGCGTTGACATTTCTGCTTTGGGATCTTGAATTCACTGTTTTTTCTTTTTAAAAATTTTACCTTTTTAAAAGACAAATGGTAAGCAATGATACTGCCTACTCCTGTCTGAACTCGTGAAGACTCTCCTGGTTTTCAAATTTGTTTGTAACAACTATAATTAAAGGACACAAGGTTTGTCACATAGATAATCTGCATCTAGATTATGCTTCCTTTTTATGTATCTAACTTGCCATGGTTCTTGTCTTTCTAGGTCATAATTTCTTTTTTTGTTGTTTGTTTTTTAAATTTTATTTTTCATTTACAATTTACATTCAATATTTTCTTGTTCTGAGGTGTGCACGTGCTTCATGGACTTGGTGAACTCACTAAAGTTGCTCGTGTATGCTATATGAATACACATTTTTTTCTACTGAAGGTCCATCTTTTTCATGACATTTTCAAAGAGGAATGAGACTGAATAAATTTGAGAATTCTTGTCCTATCTTTATATGCCAGCCTCATTTTTGTCCCATTAACTCTTCATTTTCTCCTGTCTCTTTATTTCCCTCTTCCTCCTTCCATAATACAGGTAGGAAATATATCTTTATCAATCCAGAAAAACTTTGCTTTCTGATTATAATATAAAGAGGAAAGAATGAGAAAATTTTATATATTTATTTAAAAGTTGTTAGGTGTTCTTCAGTTTATTATTTAACTATAGTTAATTAGTTATTTTAAAGCAAACAAAAAATTAAAATAAAATCCATAATGACAGCAACAAAGCACCCTTTAGGATTCTTTTGATTTTGAAAAGAAGTACAAAAAAAGGCACTATATTGAAGAAATGTTTTCCAAGTGAACGTATCTTTCTGAATATTAAATTAATAAATTATTTTAAAAACATTTAAACCATTCTTAAAACAGACTATGTGTATATCCTAAAATCCTACCACCCAGAATTAATCACAATGAATCTCTTAGAAAACCTCTTTAAGGAATCTTAGTATTAACATACAATTTAAAATAAATGAGTCATCATATAATTAGTTTTTGTAATCTTATTTTTCCTACTGAATAGTATATTGTGTTCATTTTTTTCCACGAGAGGATCTAAACTATCATTTTCAATACATATGTAGACTTCAATTTATATTATATCTACAATTAATTTTATCCATATCCTATTAAAATGTACTTTGTTTTTAACTAATTGTTCACTATTATAAATAGTATTTTCATGTGTGGCTTTTCCCATATCTTTTTGTATTTTCAATTTAGTTTTTAAAACTCATCAGGATATA